>JAEQBH010004998.1:0-93474 GCA_016808115.1 Tetrastigma voinierianum | reverse complement strand
TCTTGAGCTAGATTCACCCATATACACATTTGTATTAATTTTTGGGTAGATTCAATTCTTTCTTCTTTCTAGCTCAAGATGGAGCACCACATCATCCGTTGTTCTGATATTTTCAAGTAGCGCCAATGCATCTTCATATGCTCCCAAGACTGAGGCAAGGAGCGACTGCGCTTTGACTTGTTGCTCGCCAGGTCACCACATGACCAAAGGTCTTTTAACTCACAAATCATATTTGACATCTCACGTAAATGCTTTTTCATCAGATGATCTGATTTCTTTTGTGGTGGTGTCAAATTTGATCGTGAGGATCTCGATTTAACTATAGCTTAATAAATTAAAAAAAAAAAGGTTTGTATACAAACTCAATCATTCTTCTCTAAAAAACGAACTAAAGAGAAAGATATCAGACTCTCTCATCTCTACCAAAACCGTGAAGAAAATTTAGATTGTGAAAGAAAAGTGCATTTCATTAATTGTCACATCAATCCAGTTGAATCAAACAAGATCTCCATATTCCGCTGTTGACATTTCTGGTAAGTATCCATTATCGCTATAATTTGATTCAACAATATTCTTAGAACTTTTTATCATGTAGGATGGTTCTATGATATCGGGGTGCCATGAGGGGCTCCGGTGCCGATCAAATTTCCGGGGCCTGTGAGGGCTATGGTGGAAAGCAAAGTAAGCAAGAATGTATTGCTTGTTTTTTATGCACTTGGCTACAAATTGACCACGAATTGCCGAGTCGATTTGCCTTCCATTTTCAAAGGGTGCTCTAATCATCAGTATCAGATCATCGCCTCAATAAATGCTTAAATTACATGCAACTCCATGAGGCCGCGCTGACACCGGTATACAACCCGTCATGATGCCCTTGCTTCTTCCGAAAACTACACCGTTGTTGCTGCCAGCCATCCTTCCGTGAATATCTTGCAATCGTAAGAGCTTTATTCTTTTTAAGTTGGTTGCTTATGACTCTCGATAGATTGACTTAGGTTTGCTTCTTCAAAAAAAAAAAAAAAAAAAATGACTATACCCATATTGACCACCACATATTATGAGATATTTGATGCAAACATGTCGACTAAAATTGGGATATTATTTTCTGAACAATCATTTGCATAAATAAAACCGAAAGTGTCAGAGAACCAATTTCTAATTCATTATGTACCATGGATGCAAAAGGATGAATGGATTATCATTTTAATTATATGCATTTCGATAAATGTTTTCTTCGACCATTTTGTGTGGCTATACTTGTAAGAAACTATTAACTGCGGTACTTACCTGATCTCGCAGGCAGGTCATAAGAGTCAGAAACACGGGACCGTAATGAGGCTTAGACATGCATGTAGACAATTTTGGTCAGTTTCCGGGTTATTCAGATACTATTGTGTGCTTTTCGGTTAATTTTCAAAAGCCTCGCATCTATCAAAACCCGGTACCCGACAGAGTTGTCTCTATCATTGTCGCGCCGTTGTGACGCTTCTCATGTCGATGTCACTGGGTTATAAATGTTACGATAGCGTAGATATCGAATTGCATGGTCGAAAATTCTATATATTAATGATAACATGCCCTTATCAATGGGGAGTCATGCCAAATGGTGTGACCTTCAATTGTTTATTTTCCGGAAGCCATATAATAAATCACCTGAGTCAATGATTAGTAGAGATCTCGGACAATGACTTTAGGCATTCATCATCGTGTCTTAAATTATGGTAAAGGCTCTATGAGACCTGATCTTTTCCTAAGAAATGCGATTAGAGGTGGTTAAATTTAAAGCTGAGACTAGGCATCCGAACTCCCAGAGTCCCGCTTGAGGCATATGGGGGCACGCTTTGGTAGTTTTTAAGGCTCGTAATAATTTATCTTCCGGTTCCGGGGTATACAATAATTCTTTCGACATTAATTTATCTAATAAAATATAGCTTGCCTCCACCTAAGATCTCCGTATAACCATTCCATTTTTGTCCAAATTATGGAGTAAATGTTGTGCTTCTAAATATGGTAATTTGTTAGTGATCGTTTCTTGTCAAAGCATCACATGTGGGCCTCGAATTTACATTTAATATTTTCGTATGTGAAAAGAGGTATAAATACCCTATATACCAAAGACTGCACTTTGCACTCGTTAACGAGCATCTTCAAAATTGTAACCTTCCCCGTCCCTCCTATATAATAATGCTACAATGTTGTCGAAGCCTGGCTCTTCTTCTCAACACCGTAGTCACGCCCCAACCGCTAAAACTTATCCCTTTTTACGCATTTACCCCTCGCCTCGTGGCCTAAGCCAAAACGACAATGGTCTGCTCGTGCTTTTTTTTTTTCCTCTTTTAATTAGTATAATGTTTCAAGCTTAATTCGCTGATGAGCTGGCTCGTTAAGTCACGTTAATATTTGTATGACTAAAGCCAACTGAAAACGTTTCTCCCAGATAAAACATTTGTCGTTAATTTTATTTGCATTATTATTTGTTCTCCGAATTGTTTATATAAATTGTAAAAATTTGAAAATCATGTTTGATAATCTTTTTAACCTTTTGATCTTACAACTTGAAAGCAAAACAAAACTATCTGAATTTGCAAATCCATTCGACTACTGCTATTTAAAACAAAACCATAGTCTGCTACTGCTGCTCCTCCTCCTCATTAAGAAATCTTCAAAGTCCCTAACACAGATTTAAAGACTCAAACTAAAAGCTAAAAATATTATTTTACAAAAAGATAAATTATATTTAAAGATTAAGTAAAAAAACTAAAATATTTATTTTACAGAATAAAAATAAAAAATGAAATGGATTATAACATCTTTACTTAAAAAAATTGTTAAAACAATGAGGTAGCAATTTTCATTTCTAAATTGAAATTATATCATGGTTCATAATAAGACTTGAAATCACAAAAGAGTTATAGTATGTATGTTTTAAGAGAGCATCTAATCGACCAAAATATGCATGCATCAATAAAACTGTTAATCTAATTTTGCTAAATCAATATAAAATAAAGGAAATAAAAATGATCTAAGTATATCCATAGGTGTCAGTTGAAGGGATAATTAATATAGATGGATGATGAAGGACAGCATCATCACTTACACAAACAAACCTGATCGGCGGAGTGTTCATTCCTCGTACCCTCCCCCGGCCATACCTCTCGTTCCAACAAAGCCTTGTGGGGCCGTTTCTTCCTTTCAATGGCGAAATGGAGGAAACAAACACACACACGGCAGGCAATACATTCAGAGAAGCAACAATAACTTATCCCGAGGAAAAAGAACGGGGAGAGACAGACAGGGGACAGCGAACTACTAAAACTAAAAGACATCTTACTCCGAACAGGAAGTTTTCTTCTGTAAAACTGTACATAAAATTACTTCACATATTAGACAGAATTTCTCTCATTTCGTATGGAATGGTCTCAGTAGGATAAATCTTGGCCACCAGTTGTGTGAAGCTATCATATCTGTCCAGAAACCTTCTTGTCAAAAATTCAAAGACCAATTTTCTATTAGGTATTTGATAACCATGACAAGAATAAGTTAAAAACTTATAAGCATGGTGGTTTCTGTAACCAATAATAATAATAAAAAAAGGCATCACTAATATGCCTTCTGAATTTGATTTAAGCAAGAATCTTTGACACTTCTTTGATTTGCAGTTCTTATCAGTTTTCAATATTGCTTTTGGTGATATAAGATCCTGTATGATGTTCACACACTATTTAATTTTATTCTTATTTTTCATTCTTTATTTATTTTTATTTTTTTTAAGTATTCTGGGGTCCTTTCTTTCCCCTTTTATTTAAGTTTTTTTTATAATTGTAGAAAGAAGATAGAATTTGTGTTTCTGTCCCAGATCTTCTCAACATCCTGTTCTTTCACGTCTCCCTGTTAAATAAGTTCATTGGCACTGCAGGAAAAAAAAGAAGAAAAAAGACCAACAAATGTCTTCCAAATATCTATAGTACAAGTGAATATGAATAGAACTTCCAAGTTCTTAACCCTTACCTGATGTGCTAACTGGGAAAAGCCCTTGCTTACCTTGCATTTATCCCACAAAAAGATGGCAAAGTTCTTCTGAAGTTAAATTTCTTCTGCAATCTCTTATACATTCCGCAGCTAAAGGACTTAATAACCTGTACAATGGAACACATGATAGTTTAAACAGTGATTGTCTGCGAATAGACCTACAGGGGCTCCAGAAAAGTATCAACTTATTTACCCCAGATAAACTGGATTTCAACATCTTCCGAAGATCCATTTTTGACAATCCCAGCTGGAAAGGGATCTGAAATTATTAGAGAAAAATTACATCAGCCAGAAGATAAGATAATAAAATAATAAAAATAGTAATTAAATACATATATAAGAAACGTAATTAGAAAAAATAACAAATAGTAATTAAATGCATGTAAAAAGATTATAGCAACAATAATGCAATAATAATGATGCATGACATCAAAGTGAACTGATGCAATGCAACTCTTCATTACACCTTTACCCTTGAAGAGCCAAAAATGCAAACATTAAACTCAGTCAAGTGCCTTCTTATAGCTGCAAACATTTAATACAGAAGATTGCAATATCAACAAAATTACATCATTCCTAGAAAGAAAGGAATGAACAAATGTTGTACCAACTTAGAGGAATAGACAATGCAAAAGGCTTCATGAAGCATATTTTCCCAGGACAGCCCCACAACGCAAAACTACTCACTCGGGTGGTCTTCAAATCCCAAAAGCATGCATGGCTCATGGAAAGGTTTCTCTTGATCGCCACCTTGCACCAAGTTTGTAAATTTTCAGGCGGATTTTTCCGGTGATTGTGTGTTGGTCTGCTGCGCTTGAGGTAAATGTTACGCCTCATTTAGCACTATAAATGGATGATTCACTCAGAAATCTCAGAAATTGCCTCGGGAGGGCTGCCTTGCTCCAAGCTTTCCAGGAAACTTCTTAGGCGTAGTCCACAATTTGTTAAGTTCTTTCTCTCGTGGGGTTTTCTCCGTTATCAAAGTTTCTAAACCAAGAAAAAGGGGGATATGCTAGGCCATTCAAGTTGCAAGATGAAACCATATGCTCACTTTAGTATTCATGAGTAGATTAAAGATTCATTATTACATTGAGAGAACACGGGCTTCTAACTCGTCATAGGACTTACTGAAGGAATGCCAACCCATGGATCCTCTGACCCCACTGATCCACACCTCATAGTTATTTGAGGCACAAGGCACATCGAGGCGCAAAAGCCTCTTAGGACCTTGCAATGAAAGGCGCACCATATGTCAAATATATATTTTATATGATGGTTGTTTCCTATTTTTACACATCTTCTTTAGCAAGTTCTGCTATTTTAGTTGTTTTTACTTATCCTTTATATAGTGATTTATACAAAGAGTTTGGAGGTTAAATTTTTTTTTTGGAGTTGAAACATGGCGTGGGGCTAGAGGGGCTTAAATCGAAAATCAAGTATCTAGGGGCCAAAATGACGCTTGTTTTGGCCCTTTTGTCGAAACTCAACAACCGCTTTGATAAGTTAAAATAACTCATCCAAAACGATGTTGTTTTGGTCTATTTAAAACCAAAAATATATATAAGACCAAAACGACGTCGTGTTAGTCTCTATTACAGGAAAAACAAAGCCTTAGAGCTTACCAAGCCTCTGTTCTACAAAGAAATGGAGAAGAAGAAGAAAAAGGAAAAAAAAAAAAACTTGAAAAATGCACTGATGCGAGGCGCTCCCTCGATAGGTGTTACCGCCAGAGTGGTGGTGCTCAGACTTTAAGCTTGATTACTGTATGTCACACCTAACCACTACCACAAGGGAAAGTTTCAACACGCCATCACTTCAAGGACACATCGATTCACAATCCCATTTTCTCCAACCCTACCGTCTAATGGGAATGCATGGTGTCACCCTAAACATTTGATGAATATCTTAGGGCTCGCTAGATTTTGACCATAAGAAATAGGAACTCAGAACTCGTTTTCCTCGGATAAAGCAAGCATTCGCAAAGCTCCAAGTCATATTGATTTTGCTTGCCCCTTCGAGGAGCAACTTATGATGTTCAACACTGGCGAATGTATACATCAATGAAAGGGAAACCAAGAACTATACATACAATATGCTAAACTTTTCCGGTGGGATGGTGAACAATCCTCACCGGAAAGCAAATTGAAAAGTCGCTCAAATTGTCGCGCAAACAACAAACTTAGATGATTACATGAGAGAAAAATGTAAAATAAGATTATAAGAGTTATTCCGTGAAAGGTCCCCTTTGTCGGGCAAAATGGAATTACTTACAAATGGTGATCATGCGACATGGCGCTGCAAGCTTGTTCATAGTTTCACCGGTCTGGGTGATAGAATTCCGCTAAAGTGGAACAACATCGGGCTAGGTCATACAACCTAAGAGACGTTCATCAGCTCCTTGATATTAACGAAGAAGCAATTTCTAGCTTTAAAATCATAAGAGAAATCTACTCGTAAAATCATGCAATAAATAAACAAATAAATACCTATTCTGAAAAGTCGCAAAATTTCCAAAAGGAAGATATCAAAGATATTCGGTCGGCTTGTGCAATTTTCTCCAAAGTCACAAACATTATGGAAAACCTCATTGGCCAAACAATAGATCCCACTTTATGGAACTACATCTCTATAATAAATAACAAATGACAAACATCTCTATAATCTCTTAATCACTACTAAAACTTGATCAGAGCGAGGTTGCAAATCTGACGCCCTCCAAAGTGTATACTACTTTTTTGACAAGAGTATACTACTTATTTCTTATTTCTTGGATAGGTAGTCAAGTAACACAAAGTAGCTCTAATCTTGGAACTATTTATTATTTAATGTTATTCCGATTTAAAAATGGTCAATTAAAAACACATTCCTACATTCGCAAATTTTTAATTAATGGACCTACTTTTTTTTTTTTTTTTACTAGGTGTTTCTTTATTTTTTTTTTTTCATTTTTTTGAACCCTCACTGAAATTGAGCTTGGAACCTCCCTAACCCAACCCCAACTTTCGTCACTGAGAGTCGACCTTAAGGGCAATTAATGGACCTACTTTTAACATAGAGTAAAGGTGAAATAACAAAATAAAAATAAAAATAAAAAGAAAGAAGTTGAAGATGAAATATATGATACTTCTATTTAATCAATACCCAAAAAACATATCTAGCAAGCATAAATTCTATTGTTTGAATACTTTTCGTGAAAGAGAAAAGAATTCTTAATTTTTATTAATTCATAAAGCGAGGAACATACACATTTATACTCTAGTGTTAGAAAGCAAAAGGAACAAAGAGTCTAAGTAGATTAAAGAGAGAAGGAAAAGATTCCAATAGAAAACTAATCCCTTAACACTCCCCTCAAATCGAGCATATAGTCAAAAGACAAAGCTTGTCACATATATATTTTATCTAAGACCTCGAGACTTAACGAAGATATCTGCTAGTTGGTCATTAGAGTTGACAAAACCAATGTATTTAAAACCGGACCGACAGCTACCCGACCGTCGACCAAATTCGCTTCCGATCCAGCCGATTCAACTGAGCTACATGAACGTGGGAACCGCAAGAATCACGAACCATGCGACCGCCCTATTTAAATGAACCGAGCAGCTCAACCTCCTTGGCTCCTGAAAAAGAGGGATGATGTCAGACGTCACTCTCGAGACGCGGTCAAACCATTCCTCAACATCAGGGAATAAGTCAACGCTCCAATCGGGCTGATGCTTAATTGAGCTAAATTAGGCATATATGAGGAATCTTTCCTTCTACTCAACCGATGTGTACAACTTTCTTAAATGAAAATAAGAGATCACGTACGCAGCTACCATCATTGCTAATTACACTGCTTTTAATATTTTTCAAAAAAAAATCCATGTCTCAAGATTATTCATAATAGTAAATAAAATGAATATAATTTTATTAACTTTCTTTTTTATTTTAAATATATTTAATTTAAATAATATGAAACATATTTTATTAAAAATTCAAATATCAATATATATATATATATATATATATATATATATATATATATATATATATATAGATTTCAAAATAAAAATTTATAATATTTTTCAAAATTACAATATTAGTTAGAATAGATAAAACCAAATTTTCTTTATTTTAGATGTATCCAAATTTAAATATGAGGTATACTTTAACAGTGTTCAAATATCAATATATTTATATTTATATTTATATTTGAATCTAATAATATTAGAAACATAAAATAAATTATTGATTTTCAATTTATTATAATATATATTATTTTATATTTTAATAATATATAAATTATATATTTAATGACATCACTGCTCGATCGCGTGCTTCAACCACCAAATCGACCATCAACCATGAACTAGTAACTTTTCTTTTCAATTACCGGCCCCGCGAAACATCAACAAAATCTAGTCATGAGATCCTTACGCACTTTTCTTTGATAGTGGCAACTAATTTCCAATGTGATTGGTCCTATGAAAATCGTTGGCGAACATACGTGTTTACTGATTATCACATATAAGCTTCATCTATTCATCCTTCCCAAATCTTAACCCTCGAGTGAGATGCCTACCATACGAGTCTCACACGTTGCTACGTCATAAATACACCGCTTCAACACTCAGATTCACCACTACACTGTTTACCTTCCGCATTGTCAACCTCCAATGAACACACAATATTTGATGTAGAATGTCTATCTATGGGTTTCGCCAAATCGTGATTCATTGTAGTCAACAATCTGGGGTAATGACCTATGTTCCTCATACACATCCTCGACCTGTTCCTTCGACATGATGGAGAATATGAATCGCAAGATCCCAAATATTATCACAAGGTGATTTGGTAGAACCGAATTAGCTATGTCACTGGAAAACGTTGCTCGGCGGATAATGAGATAGTTCCGCTTTACCCACAAGTGTCGTCGATGACTCTCGATCTTATAGAGGCTCCCTCGACCGTTATAAGTTTGATAATGATCCATAAGAGTGTCTACAAGCTATAAATTCAACATACCAGTTGTCTCACACATATCCAAGGTATACTCTCGTAAATAATCACAATAATTAGAATGAGCTACCTCACGTCTAGAAAGCACTTGAATTACTCCTAAGTCTATTATTCGAAAGTGGATCAAGAGGTTGTTGAAGCTTAAATACCATCCCGTTACTACCAAGAATGACACAAGTCATCCATAAAACACCAAGTAAATACATCGCTTAGCAGAGGTATGATAGTAACAAAACTAATGATTTGTTGTTCGAGTTTCTAAATATTATCCCGGTTACTACCAAGACACAATTTATCCACAAAACAATCATAAATACATTGCTTGCTAGAGCAGATGATAAGAATAAATCCAATGGTTTGTCAGGCTTCAAATCATGTCAAACTCCTAAACCATCGAGCTCAACTAGCTAAAACCAAGCTCAAGAGACTATTTCATACCATATGCTTAGAATTATGTAGCCTAGCATACCAAACCGTACTCCCCTCGGTTAACAAACCCAAGAAATGCTACATATATACCTCCTCGCCGAGATCACCATGAAGGAAGACATTCTCGATATCCACCGGTGCTGAATATATAGCAACCATAGAGAGAAGCAAGCTTCTAACAAAAGCAATCTTTATCGAGAAAATGTATCATAAGAACCAAGCCATATCAGCTAAACCCGCCTTATCGACCTAATTAGCCATCTGGGTCCCACCTTCACAGTATAAACCCAACGACAACCAATATGAGACTTGCTGTGAGAAGAGCACAAGCTCCCATGTGCCATCGGGAAGAAAGATCATCACTTCCTCGCCTCATCGCTCATTTCTAACCCGAATGAGCGAGCCTCACTAATGCTTTTAGGAGGCAGGATAGAAAAAAAGGTGAAAAACAAAGGCAAAGTACTAAAGAGGGTACCTTTCGACGGAATAGGTAGATTCATCTACCATGAACCGAGCAGAGATGATGGTATGCAGAAGACGAATCAAAGAAGAAGCCCTATAAGAGGACGAACATAGTGAGTATAAACCCGAAGTGGTAGAGTCACAACATCCGTGAGACGTGAGTAAGGAACACATGAGATGGTAAGACAAGAGGACTAGACAAGACATCCGAAATGTATGGGATGCACGTAAGGCGGAGTGAATCTCGAAAGAAAGTTACCAACAGAGATGACGTGAGCGACACGTCAGAGAATAACATTAATAACCCCCTCCGCGCGGTAACTCAAGAAGACACACTTGTGGTTTTCAATAGAGTTCGTTTCGCTAAGAGTGAGAATATGAACAAAATGCATAAAATTGAAGACACTAAGGAAGAGGCAAAGAGAGGTTGATTAGGAAGCAGGATGGAATGAGGGACTTGATCATGTAAAACAGAGGATGGCATACGATTAATCAAATAACATGCAATCAGATAACATCCCCAAAACGTATAAGGAACCATATGAATAGAGAGAAGAGGCGAAGCTATCTCAACTAATCTGTTCTCAAGGCTTAGCCACTCCTATCTATTGAGGAGTGTAAGCACAAGATGATTGGTAAGGAATCTCATAGGAAGATATAAAAGAAGAGAATGATAGAGAAATATTCATAGGCATTATATCGATTAAACAAAAAAAAATCCTAGCATTATCACTTAGAATACTTAATAAGAATTGAATTGAGTGCGACTTCGTAATGAATTTTTGAAATATAGAAATAACTCGACTCGAAGTTTTTATTAAAATAACCAAGTACATTGTGAATAATTGTCTATAAAAGCAACAAAATAACAAAATCCCAAAGTAGATGCAAACCTGGGGAGCACCCCAAACATGAGCAAGGCTTCAAAAGAGACTTCGTCCGAGGATCTAAGCGCTTTGGAAACGAGACACGAGTATGTTTCCTGTCGACATGACTCACACCTGCCGAAGATAAACTAAAATGAAGAATCAGCCCCAAACTCGAGAGGCTTGGATAATCCGAGATCATCAGATGAAGATGAGCTTCCGTGAAGTTGTGAGAGAAAAAGGCACACAATGAAGGTCACGAAATAACTTATTAATGGAAATAATATTAAAAGGAAAATACAACGTGATATATGTGTTAATGAGGTGGATGGTTTGTTTAATGCTCTACAGGTTGAAACCATTAGCAGGTAATGTTAGCAGGATTAATAGTAAGAAAAGAAAAAGTCTTATTACTAGATAATATTTGATTTACACTCAAATAGATTCAGAATCATGATAAGTAATCTAAAAAATTTTTATTTAAATGATTCAGTAGAGTAAGTATGGGCGTATAATTAAGCAAGAGCCTCATCAAAGTTCGAATAACCGCTCAGTGAGTATATATGTTCTCGATGTTCTCAAATCTAGTCTGAGGTTAAAGCGTAAGAATGATCATAAAGACTCGATCCTTCTTGATAGTGTAGCGTCTCTGACACAGATTTCTAAGATAGATGCAAGTTCATCCGTATGGCAAACATCCGTCCACCAAGAAGATATATCCATGCTGAAAGCCGGTTAAATTAGCAATGGATGATATTATTTGGTAGAGACGCCGAATGTCATTAGCTGCATAAATTTCTTCACCTAATTAAAAGTGTAGCAAGCTCTTATAGTCTCATATTATATGTAGTCTTGGCATCAATAGATTGTCGAAGAATATTATACTGTAAAGCATTAGTTTTTTTGCCACCGAGGATGTTTATTTTCTGAGATATCAGGTTCAGAAGAGTAAGAAGATCCTCACAACCATTACCAATAAACCATAGTTCCACAAAATCTGCCCATGACATATAATTTTCACTCCCTATGAGTTTATCCAAGGTAATCATAGGAGTTCTAGATACAAAAGAATTAAAAGTCTGACTTTTTTTAGCCATAAAGACATCTTTTTCAGTCATAAAGATGAGAAATCAGCAGAAGGTCAACAAAATAAACAGAACTAGTACTTCCGTATGGAACAAACAAATCCTCAAGGGTCCAAGGTGTCGTAGCCTCAAAAACACAAAAAGAAAGGGAGATTCAGTGCGACATCATAGCCTAGAAACAATCACAAAAGAGAAAAAGGGAAAAAAGAGGGTTTTCATGACCCACGAGACACAACAAGGCTGAGTGGCTCTTCTCGGCAAATGTGAGGCTAGCGGAGGAGGAGCTGGCCAACACGCGGAAAATAGTGCCTAAAAATTCCGTAAGAAATGGCGCCTGAGAGACAAAACATAGATCCAGTCTCAAATCAACTAACTAGAATGATGGCGAATGATCGGGCGCACGACGGCTTGCAAGTGAAGGCGATGTGACTGTGAGATACTACACACCTCAATGAAGCCAGTGCGTGAGGAAGAAGGCCGTGAAAGCCTCGTGCGTGAGGCGCATGATCAGGGTTGCCAAAGGCCCTTCCTCCTCGATGAGTAGATTAGTTGCTGACAATCTCAATGGTGTGCTCGCCAATCGAAAACAAGGTCGCCGAAGAAGTTCACCGGCAGTGAGGGGCTTCCAACGTCGACGGTTACCTAATTGTTTCTATGATGGAATCTCGATGAGGCCGAAGAGAGCCAAGGCCATTAGATGGTTTGCTAGAATTGAAGACATGGCTAAACTTAACCCTAATATTCCTACTCTCTTTCCGGCTCTGATACCATGTGAAGAAAAAAATAATTCTCTGATTTTCATTAATTTACAAGTGAGGGAATATACATAATTATACTCTAGTGTTAGGTCAAAAAACGAAACAAAGTTAAAGTCTAATTAGGAGACTAAAGAGAGAAGGAAAAGATTCTTAAATGGATTAGGAAACTAATCCTTAACACTTTTGACAATTGATGTTCTATTTGAGGTTCATTTCTAAAAAAAAGGGTGTTGGCATAGTGGTCTAATTTCAATTAATGGGTAATTACTATGTCAACATGCCTTGTTCCCAATGATGTTCATATTCTGCATATAAATGACAAGCAGATTAGAGCTGATCATGTGCTTTCTGAGAATAGTATTTTTCTACTACTGTACCAGCTGAAGTGTTCAGCAGTTTTGAGGTCCACTTGATCCATAAACAAGAATAGATAGCAAAGTACAGCCAGAAAATTTTCTATGCCTTCCTAGTTATGCAGAAAATGACAGCATCCTGTCTGCTGAACCATAGTTTCTACTACAACCAAGACTAAAAACAAGTGGTGTGCCTTTTAAATGAGGTAAACCATATCATATTATCTTGCTTGAGTAATTTAGTACTTACTTTCCACTCAATTGCTTGACTCAATAAAGTTTTGCACCAGCGCTTTGAAATATACCATTTTATCCAGGCATAACATAAAACTCTACACCACATGGTAGCTAATCCATTATGTCAGGAGAGAGGATTACTCACAAATTTTGTGTATGCCTGATCAACCAAATTCTAGATTGTCCCTGGATGTACTGTCTTGTACACTGCAGAGCTGCAAATCTAATGAGAGAACAGATAACATTTGGTATGATGCAAGACCAAGAACACAAGTATTACACATATAAAGTCATTATTAGATGAAATAAGGAATTATTATTTTCAGAAATGTAATTTATAGATGCTCCCAAAAGATAGTTAACAAATCTACTATTATTTCTATTATTCAGTGTTCTACATAAATATATGTTGAAGCGTTTCAAAGTCCTTTTAATCACATATTAGAGAGAAAAAAATGAGTGACATTTAACCTATCCAGAAAGGCTTGCACCCAAAAAAGCAACAAACCACACAAAAAATAATAATAAAGAAAGAAAGAAAGTACTGTCCATAGTTCAAAACCTTAAAACATCCATATGTCTGAACCTTACAAAACATCATACTGTTTAGGATAAGAATAAAAATCAGTTCAGATAATCAAAACATCAAGTACAGCAAAAAGCCAAATTTAGGAGAATCCAATCATCTAATGACAACTGATACTTTAAAAGATGTCCAAATTTGTAATTACCTGGGTATAAATTATCAACAATAATGATTAATTGACAGGATAAACTAATGAGGAATTAAACTGTATCCCAGCAGATTGCAAAAGGAGCACATGACTTCAACTACACTGTGATGCTATTAGGAACAAAATTCATCAGAAAATCAAACAAAATGCTTAACACAATTGCATGTACTTATAGTTAAAAGAAGATTCCAGAAACATCCTTGAACTAAACAGATAAAATTTCAAATGCATGGAGGTTGAACAATAAGATATTAAAATAATATTGAGGTGAGTCATAGCCTTATTGGTCTTAGTTAAAGAGGCCAGAAATAAGACCACTTAAAACACAAAAGAAATATCATTGTGCAAATCTTCTTCTTTGCTCAGAATTCTCTGCTATGCTTGCATTTTTTCCTCTTTGCAAACCAGTTGTGAGATACATCCTAATTTGGGGCTCATATGCATAATCAGAACATCATGTTAGACATGTTTTTTTATTTACAAGCACCAATTTCTAGTGGATTGGAAATAGTCACACCTGTTAACTCCTCAAGATATACACAGCTAATAAATTCTATTGGATTATAAGCCAAACTATATATGGCATCAGTTTAAAAATTAAAATAGAGCAAAGAACAATGATAACATCTACTTCATCATTTTCAATTTTCTAATCAGAATAAAAAACTTAAAACGCCCAGCTAGGGATTTTTTTAAAATATCTACTTTTTTTTCCAAAATAATAGTTTTAACCAAATTCATTTCTAGAAATGGAAATATAGGAAATGAAAAGCATTTTCAGAATTATAATGTGTAATAAAAATCAAAATTTTTTCATTTCCAGAAATTAAAATAAAAATAAAAATTAGAAACATTTTCCAAATCAAATTCAACCTTTTACAAGTAAATAAAGAAGAATTGTACTTACTAGGAACTTATGAACACACATCTTAGATGCATAAAAACCGAGGTGTTCATCTTCATTGGTCAACCTGAAGTGTTCATAGGTGCATGTTTTCACCAGTCAGCTTGGAAGGAGAACATCTCAGGTGGCAAGTGAGTAAATGATAAAATACAGATGTGAATCATTTGACATGTTTTTATCTCACGGCCCATATGCAAACCCAGACAGAGAAAAGAAGCCAAAACTCCTAGTAACTAGTTTGCCTTGGGAATATATGATAGTACGCCTCCATCTGTCGAACATTCGTTTTTTCTAATCTGGTGACAAGCTTCATCAACAAACTGCACACACCATTGCTTACAATTGGTAAGCATCACAACCTGAGAATGAAAAATAGGTTCAGCTTAAGGACTAAAACTACATCACTAAACTGCATAGAAAATTTGACTCCAGATCATCGCTAAGGAGCGCATAAATCCTGCTGCATCAGCTTTCTGACCAGAAATATGTCTGCTCTTGTAATCCCATGCATTGATATGCAGCTAAAGGGTCAATTTTGTATGCCCAATCCACCACTTATAAAAAGTCTTCCTAGAATCGCATAAAAATTATAGATTTACGAGTCAAAACTAAGAATTTTTGGAGTTACTTTATATTTGACCTGGTAAACCACCATAGCATAAGAGCCCAATTGTTCAAAACCACTTGACATAACCTATTGCTAAATGTTAACAACCAACTATCCTAAGTTTCTGATTTGTAAGACGCTTAATACGAATATCATGTCTTTAACACCTCCTCACGTGCAGCCTCACACTCGATGAGAGTCAAAGAACAAATAAAGTCCTCCATGAACTTAAATCAACAAATGAGAAATAAATCGCAGAGAGGTGGTTCACTCAACACCCATCAAACTAGGCTTTTGATACAAACGTTAACGACCACTCCTCCTGCAAGTTTCAAGCTTCAGACGCTAATATTAATATCATGCTTTTAACAACAAGAACAAATAAAATTCAAGGAAGTGCTCCACTGTCCGATCGTAAGTTCGGGGTGGCGTATCTCCTAGATCGGGCGCTTTAAGAGCCGAGGGGCCTCAGCACTGTGATTTTCCCCTCGATTCTCGTGCAAGCAAACTGCTTAGTGAGAATACGGCTCATGTTATTTTGTAGATTCAAGTTCACCGTTGAAGACTGTACTTGCTTTCACTTCGGGTTTATGGTCCCACCGTCTATGGGGCTAGGAATTCTCCGGGGACGACCTGATTTATTAAAGGGTTATGGAATGATTCAGGGTACATTGGAAGGACTCCCAACATCACTAGATTTCCAAATGAATCCGAGTAGGGAAGGTAGAACTGACGTTCAACGAGGTACAAGCCTCCTGTAATAGATGACTTGGAGTTGAGAGACTCCGTCTAGTCAGGTGGCCGCATTAATTCTGAAGGGTGGTCCACACTGTAGGATGGCAGACTGACAGTTCTTAGTCTCCGAGAGTGGACCCAAGGATGAGATGTAGCATTCTCCCTAGTCTCTGATCATTTTCCTATCCTAATCGAAGGGGGTAGAGTCCTGCCAAAGAGACCTTCCCCTTTTAGATTCGAGAATATGTGGATTAAAGAGGAGGGTTTCAAAGATCTAATTAAGGTCTGGTGGCAGCGGTTAGAGTTCAGGGGACAAGGCTATGTTCTTAATGAAAAGATAAAGCCATAAAATTTGCTCAAAAATTGGAACAAAGAGGTCTGGGGAGGGTTGAAGAAAAATAAGAATAACCCCTGCAAAAGTGGCAAATGGGGATGATGAAAGTGAAAAGACCCCTTCTCCGTTAACTTGGAAGGCACGACATTGAGGAATTCAAGAAATGGTCTTTACTGGAGGAAACATCTTGGAGGCAAAAGTCTAGGGAGATATGGCTGAAAGAGGGGGACAGGAACACTGGGTTTTTCTGACGTAATGGCCAATTTCACAAAAGCAATACTATCGAAAGGATTCGGATTGGTGGGGAATTGGCTTGAAGGGGATGGGGAGGTTAGAACAGGCATTGTGAATGCTTTCAAAGTTTTACTGTCCGATCCGGGTTCTTGGAGAGCTAGCCCCGAGGGCCTGGATTTTTCCAGGTTAGAGGTTTCTACGCCTAAACTCGAGGAACTCATCGCCGAAATCCATGCACACAGCAGAATTCAATGGGACAGTTCCCGGTCTTGATGGCTTCATCGCATTTGGCAAATTTAGTTTGGGACTTAGTTGTTGACATTTTGATCTCTTCAAGGATTTTCATGAGAGGGGAAGATTTGGAAAAGGCCTAAATTCTACCTTCCTTGTCTTGATTCCAAAGATAAGGGGGGCAGAGGACTTGAAGGATTTTAGACCAATAACCCGATTGGTAGTATATATAAACCGACATAAGGTCCTGCTAACAAAGGAAAAGGTTATGAATGTTTGGTTAACCTACCAAATGCTTTTAGGAGGGTAGACAAATCCGATGTCCTGACACGAGTTATCGACTGATGCAAAAAGGAAGGAAAGTGGTCCTTGCAAACTCGATATTGAGAAACATATGACCATAAACTTAACTTCATCTCGAAGGTGCTAAAAGATGGGCTTTGGGTATAAATGGGTGAGTTGATTGAAACACGCATCTCTACTCGCAACTTTCTTCGTTTCAAGTATCGCGGAAATTAACCCGCAGCTCGAGAGGGTTAGCGCAGGGACCTATTATCGCTCAGATCTTTTGTTTTCTAAGATATAGCTCTTTCGCACGACACAGCCAGCTTGAAGGAGGCTTTATCTCCGGGTATTTGTTTAAGGGGAGAGATAACACGGCAGCTAAATCACACATTTGCTCTTCAAGGATGATACTCTGTCTTCAGAAGGATACCTAAGGATCGATGACACACTTATGCTGATTTTAGCCTGGTTTGAAGCGCCAGGTTGAAGATCAACTAGAGAAAAGCTCCTTATTGCATGTGGGGAGGGTTGAAGACGTGGATGGGCTTGCTTCTTTAGCTAGGTGCAAAATAGGCTCTGCCTACCGAAAGACTGGTCGCTCTAGCGCAAAACATAAGGCGGTTAGAGTGTGGATGGAGTGGAAGAAAGGTTTCTGCACGCTGGGCTCTTTGAAAAGACAATATATCTTGCACAAGACTCACCATTAGAAGTGTACCCAACAAGCTCATCTACCTATTGTCTCTTCCGATCCCTAAGAAAGTCAAATAGACTAGAAAATTCAGCGTGACTTCCTCGGGGGTGGGGCCTCTTCTTGAGGAAAATCCATTTTGATAAATTCGGCACTCTAGTCCGTCGTAGCAAAGAGAAAGGTGGTCTGGGTATCTCTAATCTTACCAACCCATTAGGCTTGCTCTGAGCGGTGTCGAGATTCCACTAAGATAAATCCTCTATGTGGAGGAGCGTCATTATTTTGAAATATGGCTTGGAGGATGGGGGCTGTTTTCCTCCTATTCCTAAAGGATGCCATGGGGTTGGTCTTTGGAAGGAAATTTGCAAAGAAGCTTGTTCTCAAATCACTGCTCGAAGATCGGGGGATGGCCTCCAAGGCAAGACTCGGGAAGACTGTGGTGCGAGCCCACTATGCCTTTTTCCCTCATCAGATCGTCACACCTAGTGCCAAGGGCTATGAGTTTTGGGTGGTTTTATCCCGTGAAGGAACTTCAGCTGGGAAGGCACTTCAGATTGGGAATTGGAGGAGGTGCAAGGCTCCCTTGCCACTACAATTTGAGCACAAATCCTAATCTTACCGATAGATTATGGTGGAAAAAGGAAAAAAATAGAAGCCTGCTAAAAACATGTTTTGAATCGTTGCAGGGCTGTAGTCAAGAATCTGCGCCTATAAAGATGCCGTGGAACTCCTACCGTCCCACTAAGGTGGGATTCTTGCTTGGGAAGTGTGGGCGGGGGGCAAGATTTTAATCATGATCAGCTTAAAAATAGAGGCTCTCGTCGCCGCTGTGTGTGTTTTTTGTGGAAATGACAAAGAATCTGTAACACCTGCTATCCACATTGCCCTAAGGTGTGGTGCATGGACTCCAATTTTCTTTGTCCTGGTGGGGGTGGGTTTGTCCTTTTCTGCACAAGACTTGTCAGAGGGGTTGGCCGCACCTCCCCATGTGGTAAGGACGCCAAGTTATGGAGAGCAATTTCATTTGTTTTCGCTATTTGAGCAGAGAAATAGGTTGTGTTCGATGATGAAGCCTTTCCCAAGTCCGCATCGAAATCATGCTTTTTTATTTTCTTTTCTTCTTGGGCTAGCTTGATGTTTCACAGAATTAATCTGCAGAGATATTTTCAATATTCTCAGCGCCGCTTTGTGGGGTTGCTTGTTTTTTGGTTTTTTTAGTTCTTTTTCTTTATTGTTTTGTTTTCCTCGTTGTATACGCCTGTGATATTCTCGGGGGTCCTTTTTTATTAATACAATTTCATTTATCAATCAAAAAAAAAAAAAACTTCCTACGTAAATAACGTTAAAAGTTCAAAAGAAAAGAAGTTACAAAGCCGAGCGGAGCTAGAATCAATAGAAAGCAAATGACTTTGGAAACAAGAAGAGCAACAGGATCTAAGAGTTCTTGAATCGATGAGGACCGAAGCCATATGCAGATTCACGATTGCATGCTTGCATATGTAGCTTTTGCTTTAAAAGAAAAGAAAGGAAAAGAAGGTTCTGTCATGTTATGGAACATATCTATGTATCCTCGCCATATCCCCCTAATTTTATTTTGTTTCGAGATTTGAATCCTCCTGCTGTAAACCAAGAGTTGGACCCTATCGGTTTTTTAAACTAAAGATCTAGAGTTGCCTCTTTATCAAGGTGAGATCACATTGTATCAAAAGAACATAGAGCACCCTGCCAAACATGTATCTCAAACTGAAAATCCATTCCATGAAGTCCAAGGTGAAGTGTTACATTCTAATGTAGTTCCCACCTGATATAAAGTTTTAGACATCTAATTTTCTCCAGATTGTCCGGACCAGCCATGTTTCCTTAATGGGAGATAAAATTGATATCAATATGCAAGAAACTACAGCTACAAGATCTTTGCTGTTGGAAGTTTCAAATGTACTTGAGCAAACTAAGTAATCTCAATAGAATGGTACTCAGAAATTCATTAAATTTCCTGATAATCACATAGCATAAAGCATTTTAAAATAGCATTAAGTAACATCGTTCTGTAATCATAAATAACCAATATATGTAAACCTACTTGGATACCATCAAGCAAATCCTGAAGAGATTCATTTAATGCTCCCAGCTCTGCAGAACTTTGCCCACAAAATAAATAATTTTAATTAACTGTTATTACTCGAGAAATATCAGAAGAACTTTTGAGAACATAATTCGATGAACTTATGGGACCGAACAGGATGAATAGCCCTTAAAATGAAAGGAAGGAGAAGGCACACCAAAAAACAGATTACCAGTTTTGTTGTCATTTTCTATCAATGTCCATAATACCCAAATCATCATCCTGTGCCATCATCGTTGATCCAGTTTTGCCACCGTTTGGCATGACCCCCTTGGAGGAACCAATGCAGGAACTTCAAAGCACATGAAATGTGCAAAAGAAACTCTGCAGTTTGAGCACGAATGATAAGAGTTCTAATATCAAAAACAACATTTTTGGAGATTTTAGAATATCAGTCAAAATTATACCTCATCAACAAGAAGTGGGGATGAAAAATTGTCAGCATTTTTGCATACATCCAAACGTTAGTTATCCAGTTGTCTATATTGACCAGATGCAGTGGAAGCCGCCGCACAGTTGGATTTTGATGCTTTACTAGCACGGCTCATTTAGAACTCACGTGCCTTATTATATGATACCAAAGTACATCCAGAAATCAGGCACAAGACTGTAATTAATTAAGGATCCTATCTACTCTTAAAGAACAAGATTCCTCTTCTCCTACTTCTTTCTTTTAATGTAACTCTGAAATCAACATAAAACTTAAACAAGAGAGGAATGCAACTTCCTCAGCTGATAATTAGCATTTGATCATTTAGAGAAACATATATAAAGGAATCTTTGGAGAGGTGAAAAACCAGATACCTTGAGTATTCTTATTCAATATTCAAATCATCACTCCTAATATTTAATATTTGAATTATCTGAATAATTAATTGAATATTTATTCTAGCTATGTATGATATTAATGGCCCAACAGAGAATTTTATGAAAAAGATCTTTTAGGTTTAGATCCTTTCACACCACTAGTATCTTAGTCATTTTCGAGACTACTCCAGATACATGTATGTTTCTACATATATTTATGTTCCCTAAAGAGATTAGATTACACCATCATAAATTATGTTGGACTAAAGGATTCCAGAAACTAGTTAATGATGACTGTCCATGGATTTGACTATGTGTGTGTGTGTGTTTTTGTGTTTTGAATGCCACTTAATCCAAGAATTGAAAGTACCAAATAAAATAGAAGAAAGATTACTCATTCATCAGCTCATATATTACTGAGAAGCCAAAAACCAAGAAATGAAGGTTTTAAGGAATCTTCAGAAAATACGAGAATTTAATGAAAATCAATCGCAGGCAGATATTTTTTTCATTTTTTAGTTTTTTTTTTTTTTTTGGTGGGGGTGAGATGCACTGGAATTACTACGTACTAACCAAGATAGGAGGTTGTTGTGCTTTAAATGCTTAAAAAGGGTGTCAGATAAGGGACTCCTGACAAAGTAACTCAATCTACTAATACTATTGCCCAAGAAAACTCAATTGTGTAGTTGTAATACGATCACGTGAAGTACCCAAGATGCAGGATTATACAAAAAAGTGTCAAACGCCACCAAACAGCAAGACAACAAAGGCGAAAACAGGGCCCTACCCCTTGCTCTTACCAAAAGAGTTTCTAAGAAGCATCAATATCCAAATCTATGAAATCTTAAGTCCCAGAGAACAAAGAGTTAAAGAAATCAATTTCAGAAGCATCTCCAAAAAAATTGCTACTGGAAAGAAGAGTTATTGCTGTATTAGAAATAAAAGAAGCCCCCTTTTTATGAAGCTTGAAAGAGAGCACACATGTATATTTAACAATAGATGCAAAGTTATTTTAAAAATTAAAATAACTTTGCAGCTGTAAAATTATGAAATGTGTTATAGTATGTATCATACGTTAATATATTGGTGTGTATCTTATTAGGATACTTTACTTATAAGGTTGTAATCATTTAGGAAGAGTAGATCATCTTACCTACTATATACCTCTTAACCTTCTTGTAGAGCATATACGGATGACTTAATTCACTGAAATATATGCTTCTTTCCTCCAAACTATTCTTCTTGGTTTCTACATGTTATTAGAGCCAGTAGGCCTGATTCGAGGGAATCTGGGAGGAATTTCAACAAGAAGAAAGAGGGCTGAAGGTGTTCTTTGAAACACCCATCTGTAGGAGCGGGGCGGTCACCGCCCCATAGAAGCGGATCTCACCGGCCGACGAGCGCAGCCATCAAGTCCAAAGGGTCAAAGTGCGCCGCGTGAGCTACACACACGTATCTGGGACTTGGCACGTCCACGCAAAGGCACGTGGGACCCAAGCCTCTCCGCGAAGAACTTCTTCCTCCGACGCTGCCAACCACGACAACCTCCTCAGCCGATTCGTCCTCCTAGTCCATGCCTGCTAATAGTTCATTTTGACCATTTTTGTGTTCGATTGCCCTTTGTTCCTAGGGTTTCGTGATTTCTTTTTTTTTTTTTCGCTGACTGCTGTGATTCGATGGCATCAACTGGTGCTTTTGAGACTTGTAAGCCCAAACTCATTCTGGGTGAGGTGCTTCATGGCATTGTGGTCATTTTCCCGTGGCAAGAATCCAGAGCTGGTGATTACATTTCAAAGACTGAGTTTGAGTGATTCTTTATGATTGACAAAACCTCAAGTGGGGTTCATGAGTCATTATTGTCATCATCTAAGGGCATGTACGCTTAGGATTGTGGTAGTTGTAGAATAGAAATCGAAGGCTCTATAGTCATGAACACTAAGAGCGTTCTACCTCTAGCACTATGTTCGCCAGGTCAAATAAACCTAACGCATGTCTTATTTCCCCTCTTTCCTCCAAATTGGTCAGTTGACTCAGAACCATATCACACGTAATTCTAGTTTATTTATTCACGCTTCAACCACACCCTTCATCGCCATCGCTTCCTTACATATGGCCAACATCTTGTGTCCTTGGATCAGGGACAATTCATCCTACTCCACTAATCATTTCAATCTACGCGTTTCCGAAATTTCTACCGCAATTCTTTAATTTAATTTCCTCGTATAAACTCACCCAGAGCGCTTAATTGCGAGATCTCATTCTTTCCCGGTTATCGCTTGATTTGGGGACCTTCAACGAAATGGATTATTGGTAGAGAACGTGAATCTGGGGGTCTCTACATCCTTGAAATAGAGGTGCGAAGTCCTGCTACTTGTTCCGAGTTCTTATCCCATTCGACCACATTGTTGCTTGGGTCATCCTTCTCTCGGTTGAAGGAGCTATATCCTCAATTTCCTAGTCTATCCTCATTGACTTGTGAGTCGTGTCAATATGCTAAGCTTCATCGTGTGCATTTGAGTCCTAGAGTCAATAATCGAGCTTCCACTCCTTTTGAGTTGGTCCATTCGTATGTGAGGGTCTATGTCCGTGTGTCCCCAACTGGGTTTCAATAATTTGTTATGTTTTTCGATGATTATTCATGAACAACTTGGTTATATTTAATAAAAAGCCGTTCAAAGTTATTTTCTCACTTTCGTGCCTTCTGTGCTGAAATTCACACTTAGTTTCATGCTTTTTCAAAATATGAGAAGTGATAATGCCAAAATATAAGTTTGAACAATTTCGCCTCATTCATGCTTCTCGTATCATATCCCTTCATCAGACATCTGTGTTAATACCCTCAAAATGGAGTCGCTAAAAATAGTTACCTTCTTGAAACTACCTGATCTCTATTGTTTCAAATGCACGCTCAAGCATTTATGGGCCGATGCTGTTTCCATCGCTTGTTTTTTTATCAATCGATGTCTTCCTTTGTTCGATTGGCCACTCCAAGCCAAACCCTCTTTCCCCCCATAAATCTTTGTTTCTATTGAGCCGGTATTCGGGGTGTACTTGTTTTGTTCTGGATGTTCGTCCGCATGTCTTTAAACTTGATCTTAAGTCATTGAAGTGTATCTTTCTTGGTTACTCGAAGTTCATAAGGGGTATAGTATATTGTCCTAAACACAGTACATACTTCACTGACGCTACTTTCGAATACTCTTTTTCTCCAAACCCGATCCACACTAGTCAAAAAGGTGGATGATGATTTGCTTGTTATACTCTTGCCTCACCAACTCCTGATTCTGATCCACCTCTGACAAAGCCTCTTATCACTCAGTCTATGTTTCAGACTATACACCTCCAGCTGAGCCCTCCACCGGTTGGTTCGCCTTGATTCGGGGCCTAGCGCGATGACCTTCCTATTGCTCTCCGTAAAGGTAAATGCCAATGTACTCATCCAATCTCTCATATTTCTTATAACCATTTTTGTCATCTCATTCGCTCGCTTATTGCATCCTCAACTCTATATCATCGCTCTAACAAAGTTTCAAGCCCTAACTCATCCCGACGCGAGTGGTATGATAGGAGGAGATGGATGTCTGATTGATAATTGTGACGGGACGGTGGCGTTTATCACAAGAAAACCATTCATTGTTAGACCCGTGTTTACAACGGCTGCTAATCTCGATGGATCGGGATTGTTAGGTCAAGGCCCGTCTGCTAAAGGTGAACCTGCACTCCATGGGGCTGATTGATTGACATTCTTTTTCCCCGATTGCTAAGCTGACCTCTATTTGGCTGTTTATATTTATGGCAGCCACTCATGGACCTCCATCAACTTGATATTAAAGATGTCTTTCTTCATGGGGATCTTGCAAAAGAGGTTTATATGGAGCAACCTTCCGAATTTGTTGCTTAGGGGGAGACTGGTAGAGTTTGTCATCTCCGAAAATCATTATATGGTTTAAAACAAAGTCCTTGTGCATGGTTTGGAAAATTCAGTGAAGTGATTGAGAAATTTGGCATACAGAAGAGCAAATCTGATCATTCTATCTTTTATAGAAATTCTCAAGCGGTTATTATCTTGTTAGTTGTGTATGTTGATGATATTATCATTACTGGGTATGATAGGGCAAGTATAATTTCACTCAAGTCCTTTCTTCATGGCCAATTCCACACAAAGGACTTAGAAGTAAAATACTTCTGAAAGTGCTGGGAAGTTATACATAAACGGAATCTTCTTATCTCAAAGGAAATATGTGCCAGATCTATTGTTTGTGTTAAGGCTTAGTCTCCTAATCTATTTAGGATCTTTTCCTTCTCTCTTAGTCTCCACTTGACTTTAACTTTATTTCCTTTTTGTTTAACACTAGAGTATAAATATGTATGTTTTCTCCTTTGTAAATTAATGAGAATACAAAATTTCTTTTCTCTCAACATGGTATCAGAGCCATAGAAGAGTTTGGGAATATTAGGGTTAGGGTTTCCTTGTGTGGTCAATTCCGGCGACCCATCCAACGACTGTGCCTCACTCTAGTCGTATTACAGTTATCGCAAAGCCTCTCGGGAGCCAAAGCCACCGTTGAAACAACCCGTCGCCGGAAAATTTTTCCGGCGAGATTTTTCTAAGAACCCTTACTTCGGCGCACACACTTCACCAAGATCACTGAGCCTAAGCTCCCCCGCCGGGTTCAAAATCTCCAAGAATGTGTCCCCACGGCCACCGCTCACCCCGACCGTAACATGAGGGCGTGGTGCTTCGTCCCCGGACTTCACCAGCTAAGTCGCCTACCACCGATCTACAAGCCTATGTCCCTGGTTTTCTGATCCAACACCTACATCACCGTCTTTTGTCCATTTTTCTCCGACGCAGATATACTTTCGTGATTGATTTTTGATTTTTCATCAAAGTCCGACACCACTAAAGCCCCTCTCACCATCTGGAGTTGTTTTGTTCCTTCTGAAAGTACTGATTCCATTGCTTCTGTGACTCTTTACTGATTTCTCATCTCTATGACTGAACAAGACGTCTCTATTGGACTCACCCCTGATTGATGTTATCAGTTACATGGCCGACCTCCCCGTATTGCTCATTCGTCGAAATTTAATCATTCGCAAATGAAGCCTGAAGGCAAGTCTCAAGGAGCTCATCCACACCTTATGAATCATTCCCACGCCCGCGAATATGAGGAATATCTTCGTTCCCACTGAAGCAACCAAATCTCCATTGCTTTGTCAGCCGCACCGATAATGTCCCTACTGCCTTACAGATTCATCTCGCACCTGAACTTTGATACCGGAGCCTCTAATCATATCTCTGGTAATAAAGACCTTTTTTCCATTACCTTTCGTCTCCTTTACCCACTATTACCTTAGTTAATGGTTCTCAAACCATAGCTAAAGGTATCGAATTTTTGTCCCCTCCCTTCCTTGCCCCTTACTTATGTACTTTATGTCTTTAATTTTCTTTAATCTTATTTCCACATGAGTAAATTAATCCCGTGACCTTCATTGTGTACTTACTTTCCACACAACCCTCAGAATCTTGCAGACCGGCACTGGAAGCACGACAGCAGGACATGAGTCACAAGGCCCTTTCACCTCGCCCGCCTCGGGTCCACTACTTCGCACTTCCGTGACAAACCCTCCTCCTCCTCCATAGCCGCCCTACCATCCAAGCCAAGTTTCAAGTCGGGCTCCTCATTTTTCTAGTTTATCTTCGTCGAGTGTGAGCCATGTCAACTTCAAAACATACTGTCTGCTCCCAAAGCTGCTTAGATCCTCAAACAAAGTCTCCGTCAGCTGGGTCCCAATAATCGATGTTCGGGGTCCTTTCTAGGTCTCGCTGGGCTCACTTTAGGATTTCGGCCACTTTGTTACTTTTATGTACGAATATTTTTGCGCACTTGGTTATTTTTAATGAAAACTCGAGCTGAGTTATTTTCTAGTCTTTCAAAATTTCATGTTGAAATTCGTGACTCAATTCAATACTTCTATTCTTATTTTAAGAAGTGATAATGCAGCGAGTTCTCAACGTTTTGGGGGATGCTAGCTTAGTTGCATGTTATTTGATTAATCCATGTCATCCTCCTCGTTTCGCATGATCGATCCTCATCTCCGTCTTACTACCCAATCAACCTTTCTTTCGCTCTCCTCCCTCCGTATCTTTGGTTGTGTCTGCTTTATTCATATTCTCACCCAAGGCAAGACAACTCTTAGTCAGCCACTAAGTGTGCTCTTCTGGTTATTCTCACCTTCACAGGCTGAGTCATATTATTTTCCATTGGTCTGCACTGGCCTGCACGTCACCTCTTTGAGAATTCCTCCTTTTCCTATGGTTGCTATGCGCTCATGGCCCCTTTTTCAGTTGGATATCAAGAATGTCTTCCTTCATGATGATCTCGTCGAGAAGGTTTATATGGAACAACCTCCTGGTTTTGTTGCTCAGTGGGAAGTCTAGTTTGGTATGCAAATTACGGCGTTCCTTATATGGTTGTCCGAAATACTTCCTCAGCTTCTCGTTTGGCCGGTTTAGCTCTAAGAGCTACACTTTGGCATGATTCAAAGCACAATGCACTCATCTCCTCGTTTTTTACCATCACTATCGACATTGTATTTACTTGATTGTTTATGGATGAAATTGTCATTATAGGCAAAGTGACTCAAGAGATGTACATCCAAAATTCAAACAACACCTCTTCATCCACTTTCAGACAAAAGACTTAGGGAAACTCAAGTATTTTCTAGGCATTGAGCTAGCTCAGTCTAATTCTAGAGTGGTTATTTCTCAAAGGAAGTATACCTTTGATATATTGGAAGACATTGGTATGTTGGACTGTAAGCCTGTAGACACTCCTATGGATCAGAATGTCAAACTTGTACCAGGTCAAGGGAAGCTTCTACGAGATCCAGAGAGATCTCGATGACTTGTAGGTAAACTGAACTACTTGACATTTCTTTTCTTGTGAGTGTAGTTAGTTAGTTCCTACAATCATCTTGTGATAGCCATTGGATGTTGTAGTCAGATTTTCGCATGCTAGCACAGACCGAATAAGGGTGTTGTATTTGGTATCGTATAGCCATACCCGCATTGTTGGTTCATAAAGGATGCGTGATCGGGCAGGCTCACCCACGGATAGACGTTCTACATCAGGCTATTGTGTGTTCATTGGAAGAGTAAGAAACAAGATATAGTAGTCGACGAAGCGCAGTTCTAGTATCGAAAGCTATGACCTTAGCAACATGTGGAACTCATATGATTGAAGATCTCTCCAAGAGCTAAAATTTGGGAAGGATGAATTATAAACTATATGTGATAATCAAGCCCCCTCACATATTTCATCTAAAATAGTTTTCCATGAGAGGACCAAGCACATTGAAGTGGGTTGCCACTTTATCAGAGAGAAGATTGCATCGGGATGTATGACTACTAGTTTTGTCAATACTAATGACCAACTAGCCAGAGCATCTTAACTAAGTCTCTAGGAGGTCCTGTAATAGAGTATATATGTGACAAGTCATGCTTTGATCTATATGCTCCAATTCGAGAGGAGTGTTAAGGTTTAGTCTCCTAATCTATTTAGGATTTTTTTTTCTTCTCTCTATAATCTCCTAATCGACTCTAACTTGTCACCTTTTCATTTTAACACTAGAGTATAAATATGTATGTTTCCTCCTTTGTAAATTAATGAGAATACAAAATTCATTTTCTCTCAACAGTCTGAAACAGGAAAATTGGCAGCAAAGTCATGTCCGTCCCCTATGACACAAAGCCTACATCTTACTCGAGAAGGCAAATTGTTTAAGACCGAGAAAGAGGCGGCTGCTAGAAGTTGAACTACCTACGGAATAACACGTCCCGATATTACATACTATGTTAGCGTTAGGCCAATACATGTCTTCTCTGGGCCATGTCTTCTTTCAACCGCTGATCATCGGGGCTTTCTGCCAGTAGAACAAATTTTATGCTACTTGAAAGAAGCCCTGATCGTGGTATTTTATACACAAGAATCACTGCATAATAGATTTAAGTGTTTTACTTGGACAGCAGATTGAGCAAGACGGCAGTATCATGTCCACTTATGGAATCTAGTTTATGGAATGATTAAGAAACAAAGGCCAGATTCGATCATAACTGAGGTAGAACAATGACACAACTTACATGCGAGATTATGTGGCTCCATCAACTCGTAGAAGCCGATATTAAAACCTCGGTCCCAACAAAGCTCGTGTGATTAAACTGTGCTGCTCTTCATATTGCATCTAATCCTCGTTTTCCATTAAACGAACTAAACATTATAGAGATAGACGTCATTTCTGCTCTCGTGAGAAAATACAATTCGGGCTTGATTTCTACAGTGGATACGTGAAGACTCAAGAACAATTAGGTGATTTCTTTACAGTTACCCTGGCGGTTACTAGGTTAGTTACCTATGTAACAAGTTAGGCATGATTAACATCTATGCTCCAACTTGAGGAGGAGTACTATAGTATGTATCATACATTAACATATTGATCTCAGATTTTATTAGATACTTGTAATTATGTGGTTGTAACCATTTAGGAAGAGTGATCATCTAAATTAATGTATAGCCTAACCTTCTTATATATATATGTATGATGACTCAATGGATAATACAAGGAATTCTTTCCTCCAACTATTCTTCTCTTAGTTTCTACAAAATGCAACCAAAAAAAATATAAGAAAACAAGAACCATATTGATAATAAAACATATGATTGAAGCTAAACATAGAATCAAAGATCGAAACTTCTTTGTAGGTTCTCAACTCATTGGGACTGAACTTGGTACCTCCCATTAACCAAATCCAACTTTAGAGCTGATGTATTTATGTTTTTAGAAAAATTACTGAAATAGTTTGGAAATGAAAATAATGCCCAAACTAGTGCGTGAAATAAGAAGAAACGCAATTAATGATCGTGGCATTGAAAATTTTTTTAAGTTAATGCCGCCATGGTTCCAAAACTCGGCCAAATCCGATACGACTCTCCGTGCCTAGTCAGATATCAGATACGATACCCTCTAATGAATTAGTAAAAATCGGACGAATCGCATCGAGTTTAGGATGACCGAATTAAGTCAATTCCAAAGACTGGCCAAAAATTGCAAATCCTATGTATCCACCCTTCCCATCACATCCAAAATGCAAAAATTTTATCTGACAAACTATAAATTCCTCCCAAAAAGCAAAAAAAAAAAAAAGCTTTGCGGAATCAAATAGATTTTTACCAACTTTGAAGATGAAGAGAGAGTTGTTGGAGGGGGGAGACTAAGAGAGAGCCGACAAGACATTTGGTTCTACGTTTATCGCATAAGGAAGGGGAAGTAGAGGACGAAGAAGGAGATCCAAGGGTGGGGGCGAAGCAAGGGTTGTTAAGGTTCGTCAGAGGAGGAAGAAGGACATCCCAGGGGTGGGAGGGAAGGGTTTAGGGTTTGTCGTAGTGCCAAGGAAGCAGAGGAGGGAAGAAGGAGATCCAAGGGCGGGGGCGAAGGCAAGGGGTTGTTTTGGTCTCGTTGCTGAATGTGATAGAGGAAAAGTGGAGAAAGGGAGGAGAGAGAGAAGACTTTGAGTTCAAAAACTAAAAATTATCTATTTTAAAAATATATTTATTCCGATGAAAATAAATATAAAATATATTTGATAACAATTACATTTTTAACATGATTTTGGATTTTTAAAAATTTAAATTATCACATTTAAATAAATATAAATTTAACGAGGTTTACTTGTTACATAGTTTTTTTTAATTATGAAACATATATTTATTTTTAAAAATTATTTATTAAATGTAAAAAGGTATTTATATTGTTAAATAAACTTTATGGTTATTTTTAGAAATTTTAAATATTAAATAAGCAAATATATAACAAAATAATTCTATTTTGCTTTTTATTTAATCTTAACATGAAATGATAACAAAAAAGTTTTAAATCTATCTCAATACACTTTTACAAATACATGAAAAAATTATTATATATATTAATTAATTTTTTAGATCCAAGACCATCTTAGCTACACATATTCAAGTTATAAACAATTATTTCATCAAAATTCTCATTATGGAAAATGTTATTCTAATTTATATGTTCATTGCATAAATGATCATGATTTTAGAAATTTGTTGTAATTCAACACAATAGATTATTGTATTTTATTCCCACAAATAAAAATCCTTTTTTTACAAATCCTTAATAAAATCTTGTATATTTCAAATAAATAATTTATTTTTGTCAAATCATAACCGAGAATTCCTCGAAAAGTTAAATCCATTAGAGAATAGATGATATTAAATATAAGATATTTTTATTTTATTAAAATTTGAAATTTGAACTCAACTTATTTTTCTAATAATTTATATAATATTTGCTAATTTTAAAACTTTTAATTATATTATTTTCACGTACGGGCCGACAATACCAAGCCAATACATCGAGACCAATACGACTTTGGTCTCCGAAGCCGACGACTAATACCACGCCTTGAACTGATAACCCTCACATCCACATTTACAAATGTTCTGCACCTTAAACACCACCACCATCAAAAGATTACTATTCACACACTAGGTTGGGCATTATTTTCATTTTCAAACTATTTTAGTAAAAAAAAATTTCAAAAAAACTAAATATGTCCAAAACTCATCCTTTACCACTTGAGCCAAGTCTCGGTGGCAATCTAATTAGTGAGCCTCATCCTAATTATTGAAACTCGGTGGAAGTGAGTGTAAGGGAAAAAAGGAAAATTGATATTCAATAATGATTATTTAACTACCATCATCGATATGATCAAACCCTGATAAACCCGCTCTATCTCGGTCAACTCTCGCCGACACAGGAACATGTTGATCATTGATAATGAATCCTAAATTGATAGGCTAGAACAAAGGGTAAATGTGCTAAATTAACTCGCTTACCATATCTTTGCAAGGAATGAAATAATAAAGGTGTTTCCTTTGCGTAATGTCCATCAAAGAATTAGGCTTCGTGACAAAAATATATTCATTGTCTCATTTACAGCTGCTGAACCAATCCAAAGTCATTGATTTTTAAAAGACAGACAATGAACAAAATTTGGGCTTCCATTTAGGCATATGCCAAAACATTAGCCTTCACACATTTTAACTATTGAAGTTCAAAGCACAATGGTTAAATCATAACATGTATGTGCATTGTTCTTCTATTATTTTTATCATGCACCATATCTATCATATCATGTATTGTGTATTGAAAGTTTTTTACTTCCTGAAAAATAAATAGAAAAAATATGTATATGTCTGCATATTTATTGAAAGCATGGAGTCTAAAATAAGATATAAATAAGTTTATAAAAGATAGTGGGATTTAAAGAGCTAAAATACATCATATCATGTAAAAACATTGAATATTAGAATTTTGAGAAGTTCAAACTAAAATAATATAACTTTAATGCATAAATTGGATTACAAAATCCACAAAAGTAAGCTTCTTCGCTTGTTACGATTCTTAATTCTAACTGTAATATCTATTGTGTTGTTGGATTTGTGTGTGAGGCGCGCTCACATATCCCTCTCCAAAGTTCCAACTGCTCAGTTCTTCTTTATTCCTTTCCCACCAAAAAGAAATAGAAAACAAACTAAAGTACTAAGTAAAAATTTTATCTCTAAGATCATCTAATAAAGCACATAAACGAATGTAGTTTTTCATATCAAACTTCAAGGCCATTTGAGGTTTACTCGCCATTAACTTTAGGTTTATGGATTGGTTTCGAGGTGCATGCAAGTTGGCTTGAACATCCACAATTATTATCTTAAGATTATTTTACCTATTTCTTCTTTTTATGATCAATTTTTAATCTTTTCAGATATTTTAAACAATTGATATAATAAATTTGTTAACAATTTTTTTTCATTTAAAAAATATATATATTATAGAAAATAGTTGATGCATATATTGTTGTATTCCTTATAATTATTTGAGGCGTTAAGTAAAAGTGTTTCAAGGCGAAAAGTCTCTTGGGGTCTTGAGGCGCGAGCTTTTTTAAGTGAGGCACACTATATGTCAAAATATATATTAAGATTTTAGTGACTTGCTTCAATTTTACATGACTTTCTCACAATTTCTTGGCTATTTTAGTTGATTTTTTACTTCTTCTCCTCTTCTATAGGGATTATACAGTAGTTGAGATGGTTAGGGCTTTTTTTGGAGTTGAAACATGGCAAAAATGGGGCTGGAGAGGTTGAAATCTCGAAAATCAGGTATCTGGGACCAAAACGACTTCTAGATCCAAGACGACATCGTTTTGTTGCACCAAAGGCTTTTTTTTAAACTCAAGGTACAACTCAAAACAATGTCGTTTTGGTCTCTATTACAAAAAACCCTGTGGCTTCTCTATGTACCAACACAGAGAAAAATGAAAAACTTTAAAATGCTCGAGGTGAGGTACTGCTCCGTATGGTGGCACTTTGCTTTAAAGGTTCCAGGCGTCTTTTGATAACCATGTAGAGATGCTTCAGATTGCCTCATGAAGCAGAATTCTTCGAACATTACAGGCCAAAGATAATCCTGGCAAGGATGGCTTAAGCCATTCATCAAAACACAAATGGTTGATTTAGTTTGCCTTCAATAAACTAAAATGCAAGAGATGTCTATTGCATTGGTTCACAGGCTTGGCACAAGTAGATTCTTAAAATGGGAGGGTTGGTGGAGGGGAGCAAATGCAAGGAGAGCTACTAGTGAGATTCTGGTTTATGGGATAATAGTGTTAAGAGTCGTTAGACATGCAATTGGGGTTGTCTCATTCTCCCATCGTTCTAAGAGTTGTGTTGAGGGGTTCTTTTGGATTTTCATGTAGTTTACAACCTTACTCAGATGAAAAGAGAGTTTATATGCAGTTTGGGGCTATTAAGGGCTTGTGGAGTAATCAATGGTCTATTAGGGGAGACTTCAATGTTACAAGATCTCCTAAGGATTGATTAGGTGCCTTCAGATTATCCTTCGCAATGAGAAAAGTCTTAGATGATCTACAGTTAAGGGATCTACCATCGCTCATGGGTTTTTTTCCTTGGAGTGAGGAATTGAATAATCAAAACCTGCTCAAGATTTGATAGTTTCTCAATCTCCGAGAATCGGAAAGCCATTGTAGCAGAGTGAATAATGTAGTAGTCTACCCAAACTTGGGCTCCATCTATTAGGAGGTGTTTAAATCCGTTAAGAAGTATGATATTCCACATTAAACTCAAACTTAAGTAAGCTTGAGCTTTTAGGAGAGTTGGTGGTTTAACAAAATCCTACTTTCACAAGGCCCCTAAATGATCGGGGAGTTTGATATTGAGCAATGCTATGTTGATAGTAAAGACAAGGGTGGGGGGGAACTAAGAATGAGATTTTTTGTTAAATCCCTTTATGCCAATCTTGAGGAAGGAAGTATTATGCAATTTCCAATTGGTATGGTGTGGAATCCACGAGGTCCACCTAACGTGAGCTTCTTTTGCATGTAGTTTCTGGGGGAAGGTTTTGACTCTTGATCAACTTCAAAGAAGGGACTTAAGGATTAGTTTCCTAATCCATTTAAGAATTTTTTCCTTCTTTCCTTTTCTCTTTAGTCTCCTAATTAGACTCTACCTTTGTTTCCTTTATTTGCTTGAACACTAAGAGTATGTTCTCTCACTTTGTTAATCAATGAAAATCAAAGAGTTATTTTTTTCTTCGCATGGTATCAAAGCCATAGAAGGTTCGAGTTAAGTTTTTGCAAGAAAGCCAATTCCGCAGAACCCATCCAAGGTAACTTTTCCGTGTTCTTTTCGGGCAGCACTCTTCTCCGACAGCCCTTCTTTCTCCGCAACCCTTCCTCAAGACCCATCTATTGGTCGGTCTCACCTGGGCCACATCAACTCAACGTGTCGTCAATTTCGACAACACATCTAGTAGTCGGTCTCACCCCACATCACCTCGTCAGGTAGTCAATTCTGGACGACCCATCTAAAGGATCGTGTCTCACTCCGATCATCAACTCCATCGCTAACACCACGAAAAGCCCTGACAATGGCAGTAATCTGCCTTTGCCGCTAACATCCAACAACCCTGCATCTACCTTACCTGACAGATTAAGTACATGTGTAACAAGCTTGGTGCATTTTACCTAAATGGTTCCAGCTTGAGGGGAGGCTGGTTGACACTTCCTAATCCATTTAATAATCTTTCCTTCTTCCTTTCTTAGTCTTACTAATTAAACCCAACTTCTCGGCTTCTTTATTTGCTCTAACACTTAGAGTAGAAATTTGTATGTTCTCTCACTTTGTTAGTCAATGAAAATCAAAGAGTTATTGTTCTCTTCACAAAGGGGATGGTCTTTGGCTAATTGATGTCTCATCCATCTAGATCACGAGGAGTCAATTAACCACATTTATTTGCATTATGAGGCACATGAGCACAAAGGAGCCTGCCTCTCTAGAGTTTGTTGGGTAATCCAACCTGCTATTAAAGAGACTTTGTTAGGTTGGCATAAGTGGAAAAAAGTCTGAAGAGCAACCCCCTTATGTCTTTGTTGGTCTTTGTGGAAAAATAGAAACATAAGAGCTTAAGAAGTTGAGTTCTCTTAACTAAAGGTTAAAATTATTACTTTTTAGCAACTTAAACACCTAGATAAAAGTACTTTTTTTATCGATAGATAAAAGTACCATTAGGAAAGCTCAATGTCTAAAATTGATTTTTAATGGGATGTCTCGAGGCTTGGCTTATGGTAAAAGGTTGGGGTGGGGATATGGAGACCGGTTCAAGTTCCAATGCGCACTCAAAAAAAAAAAAAGAAAAACATAAAAATATTTACCTATTAAAAATAATTGATTTTATTGATTGCTTAGGTTCCTTTTTAGTAAAGGAGCGGTTTTTTTTTTGTTTCCCTTCCTTTTTTTTACACTTCTGTCACCATTGTGTACATCATCAGACTTCTTTGGTGCATCATTTTCGCATTTTTCAAGATATCTTCTTCTTACTGATCAAATCTCTATTTACAAAAAATGTATTTGTTATATCCTATTGTGTATCATAAATTTAACAACTCGTGTTTCAAACTATACAAGAGAACAGCTTCAAATAAATAAATAAATAAATGATAAAAAAAAATCATTTACCCCATTTGCAGATGAAATATAAAATATGACAGTAGAAATCACAATGATTGAATTAAAGGTTCATCACTACCTACCTCTCGACGAAGAAGCAAGTTGAGGGAGCTAATAGGCTTTTCTCAATGGACCCAAGCAATTTTTTATCAAGACTCGAAATGCATAAGCAGCATGTTATGATGTATCAATAGATGCATCACCACACTGGGTAGCCATTGAAATTCATATCTAATATGACCTTTAAGTGTTGTAGAAGGCGAGCATAAGTCCTGCATTTATACCGAAGATCAGCATGGTCCGGCCTCTTCAACTGTCCTCTCTGTTTAATACAAAGTGGTCCAAAAAAATTATATTCCTTGCCCCAAAGACCAAGAAAATTATCAAGAATAAAATAACATGAAGGTGGGAGGAAATACCTGAGAGAAGTAACTCTTATCACTTATCATAAAATCCACCAAACTCTCGCAAAGTAGCTTCTAAGAACTCAGATGCTCTCCTAACAAATGTAGCTTTTTTAGTTTTTCTAGTTCTGCCCATTTTCTTTAACCTGTCAAGGGTTTCAGCAATCACATTTAGAGAGAGATCGTATCCCAGAATCTATTCATACAAACCATGCATATTTGCTAACCAATTCCAAAGCAACATCTTAAATCTCATGATCAATTGAAATCTTATAAAGACAAAAAAAGTTTCGATTTTATGTTCCTAGGTTCATCCCACTCATTTATTAATAATGTCAAAATATCCTGTTCACTATTGAGAAACAAAAATAAATTCATTAAGTTACACATCAGGTAGCTTCTCCTCTAAGTTCAGTCACCATAATGGCTAGTTCAGCAGCAATCATCTACAGCTAGTAGACACAAATAAGGCTTGTATTGGAACACCATAGAAAGGACAAGAACAGATTATGATGAAAAGAAAAAAAAAAAGACAAGCACAGGAAATAAAACATTCTGATTTTCCAGATAAATACACTCAAAATGAGAAACCAAAATGTAGGCGGCTACTTATTACATTATTTACAACTCCCAAGGATCCAACAATCCCATTTCAAGGGATAGGGATATCCAAAATAGCAAATTCTTATGGTTAGTTTTCATATGGAAAGATTTACGATTGTAAATATCACAGTTTATAATGAATGCATGCTTATTGTAGTTCAAGTTGTTTCACTAGTGGGGAAGGAGTTGTTTAAAAAGTGCAGAAAATTTATGCAACGACTTTATGATCATGGACAAGGGCAGAACATGCTAATGTAATAGGTACGGCAAGCCTTAGTTTGCTCCCAATAGAGGAAGGTCCCTAATCCTTGCAAGTGGTGGTGGCATTTTGTATTTCACCATTCAACTTTTGTGGGAGATGCTATCAAGGATGCTTTGTAGTTCTAAAGCCAATTTTGCAGTGAGTCAGGATGTTAGGAAGGAGTGGTGGTGTCTTCATATCACGAGGTGGCTAAAGCAACTTCAAGCGGAATTAGGGCCCAAACAGAAAAAATTCTAATAAGTTTGTTGGCCAGACCTGTGATGGATGGGTCTTTCTTCTGAGTACCAAATGGATATCTAATTACTTTATGTTATGGCATACATATATATAAATAACAGCACACATTTGGTCATATAAAGGCCTGGTGCATTTATGCTAAGATCTCCGTCCAAATCTTCTATTTGCATGTTTTAAGTGATTTCTCCATTTAGCCTCTAAGAAAGACACTCACATCCAAAGTTGGAAAGAAATCCCATATTAAAGATCCGACTGAGGTTAACCTCAGTCACTGGAAGAATATGCCTGCTTGTCAAGCAAGTTCACATCGGGGAGTGATATGGCCTTTGGTCCATGGTTACATGATTTTTTATGAGCAAGCCCTGTTGCATGGCCAAAAAATCACCTATATTTTCTAAAATATTGGAATTTCCTCTACTAATAAATCAGTGATAAAGATGAAAAACTGAAGATCCATTCATTCGAAACTTCCATATGGATATCATGCTAAGATGCTCCAATATCCAAATTATCAGTTCTTATTAGTTACTAAATGAGGCTTGATTTACTATTTACAATTTTTATTCAATTTTATACTTTCTAAAGGCTATAAATAAGGATAGTTAATGAAATATTGATGAACATAGTATAAGCTTTTCTTTTTGCATGCCTACAATTTTCAATGGTGAGACTCCATCGCTTTTCTTCTTCATGAGATTCCTAGAAAGTCTTAGTAAGATTATAAGGTTTCTACTGTATTTTTGTTTTTCCATATTTTTGTTTATTTTTCCTCATTGCCATAATTTTTATTTCTCACTTCTCCTTTGTTCCTAAAACATTGGAAACTTCACCTTATATGATTGTAGACAACCATCTTAGGTTCCTAGATTGAAGAGGAAAGACCTTATCAAAACACTGTGTCCATGAAATAATTTATACAAAGATTAATGCCATTGTGAGCACACAAATTGATTTATACAAAGATTTATGCATGTGAATCCACGTCATGCTATACATTTTCTGAACTCATAAGGTGAGCACACAAATTGTGAGCATGCATGCATGAAAATCCGTGGGATGCTATCAATTTTTTGAACTCAAAATCTCATTGAAAAAAATTGTTTTCAAAAGTATAAAAATGAAACAAGAATCGGTCAGAATGCATACCGTGTATGTTTGTACAATTAGGATCCAAGAAAATTTCAAGACCACGCAGCACCAGTCACACTCACATGCTTCAATGTTTTGCAGCATGCGTGCTCTACTAAAGGAACCTAGTTAGACATGCCGCATACTGTAACAAATGAAGCAGGGTTTAAAAGAAGCTTAGAATAGTTGGATCAAACTCAACATTTGATTTCATTAACAAAAAATGATGGATGACAAACTCAGAAGGATGCAATCGTTCAAGAAGCTTGTCAAGTTCCCTCACAGTGCTTTATTGTTTATGGATTGCATTCCAACTTGTTATTGCGAGTTTCTATCTGCATGTCACAGCAAAATTTATAACTAACATCTGTTTGAGCTGGGAATATGCATAATTACGTCTAAAATGATATAATGCCACAATTTGAGCATCAAACGCAGCATTTTGCCCGAAGAGCAAGCTATGTGGAAAAGAAAGCAACTTGAACTACCACTCTCTTAACTCGCCTTCAAAATGATAAAATAAAAAAGACTACATTCGCATAATAAATGGAGAGTGCCAACTCATGAAAATCAATGTCCTTGCATATGCATCAATATCAATGTTTTCGATAATATCGTGCCAAAGGAGGAACCCTTAATGTGGAATCGAGGTAAATGAGCTCACATGCGCACTGCACTTAAGTAAACTAGGGTACACGAACGATAGACTACTAAATTGACTGAGATGTCAAAACTCGCATGTGTAAATGGAAACACAATGGCTTAAGCCAAGGACACGAGGTTATGGCCACACAATCATGCCCATACATGATTATAGGAATATTTCATTGCCTAATAAAACCCGTGAATTTATAAATTTAGGAACCACAAAGAGAATAGAAGGAGAAGCATTTCTTCTTTCCAGATGCGCCAAACAAAATTTGGAAACCCTGCTAGGAATGCGAGGCGCCTACCGATTCAATGTCTTCTCAGCCTAATTTTCATATTGAACATGCTTAACCATTCATCCATATCATCAACATAATTCATATCAAGCTCGAGCCCTCATAGCACTTCGAAAAAAACAAATCAACCACTAAAATGCCGCATTGATGCCACTTTAGAGTGACTTCTCGTAAATAATATATACTATAATCACTGTTAATAAACATAAGAAAATATCAATATTAATACATGTTTTGTTTCGATGAAAACAATATATACATAAGAAAAATAGAGTGAAGTTCCAAATAAGCAAAGATATGATTTGCCCTAAGAAATTGAAAAATTTTGACAAAGTTGAAGTTCCAATTTTGATGTGGTCATACAAGTTCCGACCACTTGCTAATATACACAAACATGTATGCACTTATATACATGGAAATAGAGGGGCTTTAATCATCAGATTTTAGCATGTTGGGATAACCTTTCTTCGTAGCACTTGGCTTTAGACTTTCGCATGATTGTTCGGGAAACTTTGTGTGATAACCCCAGGTTTATTCTGTTTTTTCCAACCCATCGCAACTCATTAAATCACAAATCAAAACTAAATAAACCCTAACAATGATGGAAATCTAACCGATGAATACACAATCGAGCAATAATTATAGTAGAATCTAGCACACACAAATCACAATTTATTCACATTCGCATATAAGGGATAGGTACTTTTAATTTCTTCTCAGGTTTTTAGACTTGTGCATGTTCTTCTGTGGTCTAAAGCATAAGTGTACGCGATTTATGTCCGGAAGCCAATATGAAGTTAATCGAGGATGTGGGCAACCATTGATGAAGTTCCTGAACTCAAAGAATGCTAGAAAAGCACTGTGAGGATCAAGTGTACCTAAGACATCATTTATGTGTACCTGCACACCTTGCTAAAAGTGGCAGAGAAGTGTACCTATAATCTAAAATGTGTACCTAGCATTACCCGGTCGTGAAATGGGCAAGAGAAAGTACCTAAGACACCATTAATGTGTACCGGTACACATGTATGAGAAGTGCGGGAATGGAGCAGATTTGTGATCCTAACGCAAGGGCATACTTGTCAATCATCCTTGAACACGAGATGACATGGGAAAGGAGTATAAAAGGCTGAGGATAGATGGAGGAGGCAGTTTTTTGACTTCTAGGGTTAGATTTTCATAGGAGAGGAGTTCCTCCATTGTTTTGAGTCAATTTTATAGATCCGTATCAAGACTCTTTGTTCTTTGGTGTTTTTACAATTCGAGCACATGTAATCTTTCAAAGAAGAACAATTGTCTGCTAATTATAGTATTTCACATTTTTCATTCTTAGGTTTTGCAACCAAATTCTGATTTTCTCAAAGTATTGTTTTTATGATTAACATCTCTTCAATTATAATTGTTCTTATAAGTTCCATGGATTTCTAAACCCTTAATGCTGGGATTCTACGGTGGAAACTCACCCTGATCAAGGTATAATCCCTCAATTCCTCTTTTGAACCTCATTGGATTGTGTGATGTTATTCACTTGTGCAAATGTTTTGTGAAAAACCCTAGTTGGGCATATTCTTGACAATGTGTGAACAAGATATCTTTGGTACACGTTGTGCTTGATTACAAATGCAAACTAAGGGTTCGAATTAATTGGGAACAAGTGCTCAACATTATTCAATCATCCTTCTTTTCAAAAGAGCATTTAAAGATAAATCTTCCATCAAAGACCATTTATCAATGGCTCCTAGATGAGTTTGTAAAATAAGAGGTGGGATTTACTTGATCAGAAGTGAGAACTCTAAGAATACCAAAGAATCGCCTTTCTATTTTTCTAAAACATTCAAATCAATCAATCACTCAATCAGACAACACAACTCTACAATTTTCCTTAATCTACACCTTTTGTGGAGAATAGCTCTTACTGGTCAACAAAATTAGACCACTCCCTGTGGAAATGACCTGTGGATTCCCACAATATTACAATGCTGGACAATTGTGATTCCTACGCTTGGGAATAGAATTAGGCATACTAATAAACACGAAGCACTAACTTCATACATCAAAGTTGGTAGAGAGCCTAAGAGAGACTACAGCAAATAACCCTTTTTTTATCATAGATAAACACAATAAATATATTAAAGGCACTAACTGAAGGCACATCAAAGTACACAATCCATACATAAAGATTGCCTGAAACTCAACAAAAGGGCTACAAACAGCTTGGCCCTTCAAGATGAATCTAACTAATCAATAAAATCTACCATATTAAGAAGGTTCCACTCATGGAGAATTTTAGTGAATGATAAGACATTTTGCTTTCCAAGATTTCGCTTTCTTCCCATAATGTCCAAAATAAACACACAATGAGCTAACCTCTAAACCTTCTGTTTTTTAATCATGAAGGATCCATGCCACCCTAAAGAAGTTTCTTTATGGACATAGCATCACCAAGTAACTCAAACAAGAAGAATATCTAAGTCCATAAACCTTGAGTTTGGGCACAATGAAGAAAGATGTGGTTAACAATCCATTTCTCTTCCGTACAAAGAAAAAATTAATTCACTAGATGTCATGTCATCCTTTTCTCTACAACTAGTCCAACATAAAAAAAACTCCTCTTAGAAAGCTTCCTAAGCAAAGCAAAAAAATACACGATTGATAAGCAATTCGTTCAAAATAGCCTTCGAGAGCAAAAGTAATCTCTCTTTCCCACCCTATAAAGAAAGGAAGGATTTGTCTAGAAACTTTCCCATTCTTTGCATCCCAAAAATCTAGCCCATCATTATCTTCTTCACGCTCTCGAGCCTCAAAAGGAATTCCTAAACCCTTCCCAACTCTCAACCATTCATATTCTTTGAGAACCAAGGATTCCAGATCCTACCCTCTTTTGTGATGATCCCAAACACTCTATCACCCAGTCTCTCAAGCCATGATATCATATATAATAAAGGCAAAAGATTCTCCTAGAGTTGAACTTCAATGCATCGATATCTTCCCAAACTTCATCATATTACCATTGCTCACAATGAAAGAGGTTCTACTTTAATCCAATAATCTTGATTGCCTTCAACAACCTCAACTACAAACCATCCCTACTTTCCCTGGAATACCATCCTTTATATTCTTTAAATGATCAAAGACAAAATTTAAGTGGTAGAATCTTGAGTTCAAGAACTTCAAGGTGTATTCCTTGCATACTAAGAACCCGACTAATGATGTTCCTAGACAATGAATTAGCAGTCTCATTGTTAACGGTGTGCAAGGGAGAACATGGAGCAAGGGGTAGTTTAACAATGTCTTCTATGAAAATACATTATCTTGAAAGCCCAATAAGCAGATGAAAAGGTGGCATGACAATGTGCCAAGAGAAATAGGCGTAGTAGTGCCACGAGCCCCAAGATAAAAAATATAAGGTGATGATTCCTCCAAGCTCCTAACCACTAATGAACTTCAAGAAGCCTATTAGGACATCTTTTTAATCAATTTAAGACATTCTCATTGCACCAAAAGTAAGACATATTCTACCGCACTGCAGTTTTGTTAACTTAAGTTTTAGAATATTGCATGCACTAAGAGTGAAGCTCATGTCAATACACGTATTTTATTCTTTTATTTTAGGTAAGTATAGATTTTAGAGAGTATGTTTTGATATCCTGCAGTTTGCTTGATATCTCAAGGATTACGGGATAGTTTCCATGATTTTGGGATCACGGATATAGTTTCGTTGATTCTAGAGATTACTAGTTTTCTTTTCTGCTAGAATAGGGTATAAATACTATTGTAATAATTGAATTTGATTACAAAATACAAATCAATCCTCCTAATTTTCTAAGATGGTATTAGAGCCCTAGTTTCACACTTATGGAATTTTGGCATCATTTGCCATATCTTGTTTGGTGTACTCCAAAATCTTCTTTGTGCTCGCTTTTGCTCTGCTTTCCGGTTCAAAATAAAGAAGCTTCCAGATTCTGTGTGGATCATTATGGGATAGTTGTTATGATTCTAGGGATCATGGGATTGTTTTCCATGATTATAAGGATCATAATGGGATAGTTGCCATGATTCTAGGTATTATTAGTTTCTTTTGTGGTCTCAGAATTGGGTATAAATACCATTCTAATTCTCAATTTGATAATATAACACAAATTCAATTCTTCGTAATTTTCAAGATCTCATAAGATGGTTACCATATAACACCTTAAATGTGGCGTTGAAACAACCTCATTAAGATTAAAGTGACCAAAGACTTTTCTTTAAAAACTTTTTATTCTAAAATTCTTTCAAATGCTAGGAACCTTAATTTTTTTATTAATTTGATAGATTTAAAATTTTTTTACTAGTAAATAAATTCATTAAAGAAAAACAGGAGCCAAAGGAACCTAAGTATAAGTGATATCAGAGTGTACAAATAAAGCAGAAGCTTTTTCACTACACTCAGATCATTAGCAAAAAGATTTGCATTATTTTCATAAGGGAAGCGGACTAGGTGGATGGAATTTTTGCGTAAACATAGTTTTAAAAGGCTCCACTTAGTGCCACTGCTCAAGGTACAATGACTCTCAAATTACAAAGGTCTCACTTCCGCAAAACATGCGTCTTATCAAGAGTTATGCCTTGTAACTTTACTTTTTAAACACTCTTATTCTCTTAAAATTTTGAAGTGTACTTGAAATTTATATAACTCATAAACTTTTATAAATTAAAATTTATATAATTTCAAAGAGTACTTTACTTTTTAAACTTCTTTTTATTCTTAAATTCTTCAAATGTTAGGAACCTTAATTTTTTTATTAATTCGATTAGATTTTAAAATTTTTTTATCGGTAAATAAAATTCATTAAAAGGAAAAACAGGGAGCTAAAAGGAACCCTAAGTATACGGGGAGTAAACGAAAGGGCCCAAAGGTCTATACAAAAAAGAGCAAGGCATACTAAACTTACTACCCAGAGACTAAGACTAAATATGAACAACAAATTTCTAATGAACAAAATCCTATTTCATAACTCAGAATAAAATTTCAGACCAAATGGTGAACAATACAAAGGAAGCTTTCATCCTATGAAGGGAGAAGTTGACATCTTCAAAGACTACTCTATTTCTCTCCTTCCAGATTGCCCAAAACAGATGCAAAGGGACAGCCAACCAGATTTTCCTCTCGCTTTCTTTACCGAAAGTTTTGCGCCCAGAGTAAGTCCTGTGCCATGAGAGGACACACACCCAAATTAAAGACCTACACAAGACAAAGATGCCCCCATTGTGCTCCCATATCTTTAGGCAAAGGTATTAGCCGATGATGCACATCTCTTCAAATTTTTACCACATGAGGGCAATGGATCGGCAAGGGAAGCCCTCCTTCAATTGATTCATGGTTAGCACTTTAATTTTTTTCCCACCCGTGAATTCCTATACAAAAAAAGCCCATTTCGAAGGGACATTGAAGTTCCAAAATACCTTTGGGCAGTGAGCGTAAAAGGTACTATCTCCTTCCCAAAATCAAAGTAAGATCTAATCAAAACAAGACCTCGAATTCCTTTTCCATACTCAAACTGCCCTTAACAAGAGGAAGAATTTCTTTTATTTTGAATAAGCACTGATGAACTCCACTAATTTCCTCCATCTCCAAATCTGGGGTTCCATCCCCTTCTCTTCCCAGAGTTTCCTGCATTCCTCACCACCTTTGCGCCTTTAGAATCCGCTCTAAGGAAAAGGCAAGGGAAAAGTATTGCATAAAGGGCACAGGGCCACACCAACCATCCTCCCAAATCCGACCCTACTCCCTACCCCAACCAAAACCCACGTTTCGCCATCTATAAAGCCTTCAATTTTTCAAAGGCCTACCCCATAGCTTCCTGTAGACTTAGGTGACCCAATTTCTTCAATCCCATACTCTGATTCTAATTAACTTTTTCCACAAGACATTATCCCTACAAGAAAACCTCCAATTCCATTTAACGAGGGCTCTATTGAGGTCGAGAGCATGCCTCAAACCTCACTTATCTCTACTCATGCACACAATCTTCCAGTTGATCAAATGAATTTTTCTTTCTAAGGCACCCCTCCTCAAAGAAAACCTCTTTGAATCTTTTACGGCCTTTGTTTTATGCACTTTGGCATTCTAAAAAGGGACAATAGGTAATCGAAGATATTAGAAAGGATGCTTCAGATGAGCATAAGTCTTCCTCCTTTGGAGATAAATTGCTCTTTCAAAGGACTAGCATTTTCCTGAATCTTTCCTCAACCCCATCCCACACCCTTTGGGAGTTGTGTTTTGCACCCAGAGGTAATCCTAAGCAAGTTGTTAGGAGAGAACCAACATAGCAGACCAACACTAAAGCTAGACTATCCGGTTCTCCCACTCTCGCCCCACTGAAAAATAGCACTCTTCCCTATTTATTTTCGCACCCGATGTTGCTTGAAACACGTAATTGATATGTGCATCCCAAATCATTTTCATTTTATTCAAAAGAGTCAGGTTATGCTTGCTTCCAACCTATAAGAAACTTTTGTGCCTTCAGGTCTTTTGAAACTATAGGTAGAAAAACTATACTGGAGCAAACTGTTGTCGATGAGACAAAGGATACCATTTCTTCGAGGAGCTCTTTGATCGAGAAGCCAGTGTTGAGGACTTCTATGGATGCAACAAAGATGAAGCCAAAAAGGTTGGGAGATGTAGTTTGGTGGAGCTAGGGAGCGTGAGCGCCTCGGGCCTGAGGTGTGGTCTTCAAGCCCCACACTAGATTTCCCCGATGTGCATCGGCTCGCTAGAGACCAAAACTCAATTCATAAAAGCTCAAAACTTCGTTTAAAAAACATGAAGAAAGACTTGTTGGAAATTTCCTGGCTTTATGAAGGAACAAGTTGTTGGCTTGTTGTTCGCAAGGTGGTGGAGCAACCTTTCAAGCCAACCACTTGATGGGCTATTCACCAGTGGTTTTTATTGGGGAAGTTGAGCATCGTTAATCTGGGAAGAGGTCACTTTTTGTTCGATTTCAAGTCCAAGAGTGAAGTTAAGAGGGTGTTTCAAAGGAAAAGGTTATAAAGAGTTAAACAATGCATTCAAAAGATGAGACCGTAGCGGGTGTTTACATATACTTGATTCATTCTAACCAAGCAAGGTCTTCCCAACCGTCAACATAAGGACCCTCACATCAAAAAGTAAGAAAACTCTCACAAAACCCTATCCTTAGAGCAATGAATGAGAATGTAATCTACAAACTCTTCGATATAAGAATACAGGAATATGAGATATTTTTTATATACGAATGTAAATCATATTTTACTCATATTTAACTTTGTCTAGATTAATTATAAGACTAAGATGGGTATCATCAAGGAAAGCCTAACATACTCTCACCCATCTAATAAATTAAATATTCTTTGAAGCTTAAGAGTATGGAAGAAATTAAGAAACATCTTCAAAAAATAAAAAAAAAATAAAAAGGATAAAGGATGTGGTTGAACTCAAAAGAAGTTTTCACTTTACAAACAAAAAGTTTCAACCAAGTAAAAAGAAAATAGTAGCTATCATGGTAACCTTGAAAGCTTATTGTTGATTCCGCTTTCAAATGCAAAATCAAGTGTAACAATGATTGAAAGCCACATGAAGAAAATTCAAGATAAAAGAGTAAGGTGGTGTTTATTTAGTAAACATACTAGGTACAAGCTAATATGTAGAGACGCTTCAAGGAATCTATAAAAGGGATATGGTTGTGATAATGTTCTACAATTTAAAGAAAAGACGTGGTGATGATTTATATAAGGCTTGAGCATTTTCCTAAAGAGGCATAAAAGGAGTTAGGTCCAAGAATGCTAGTCCATACAAGATTGCAAAGAAAATCAGCTTTAACACCAACAATCTCAAACTACCAAAGGATAAAGATACTACAAATGTGTCTAATATGAGAATTTAACGTTTTAAACAAAGACAAGGAGGGTTTTCTCAAGATGAAGAAGTTATTTGATTAACCTCAAAGAGGCAAGCATAAGGAAAGAGGATTGAATCGAAGGATAGAATAATGGCATGAAAATTACTGGTTCAATCAATATAGACAATGTTGATGAGAAATATTAATTTTATATTCACTAATCTCAAGTTCTTCAAAGCAAATAAGAGATGACAAGGAATATCATATGAGGAACCTTTTGAAGACTTTAAAACACGTAGAAGAGGCCACTCTAATGCCCAAATCTTATTCGAAAAACAACTAAATTATTTGAGTAGATGTAATCTAGTATATGGTTTCTTATTTTATTTTATTGGGACAGTAGTTCGATAAAATGATATTGTTGAAATTTACTATATTAATAGCCTGGGATTCCTATTTAGTCTTCCTCTTATCCTATTACAATCGAAGTTTAGTAGTAGTTGATTCTGTCATTTCAATGGGAACTCAAATTCAAATCATAAGTTTATGGTAACTTGAATCTTAATATGTATTTCCTTTTTTCTTTTTTTTAAAGCAAGGTATTTGGAAATTTTATGTTGAAATGGGCTAGATTAACAGCTCATTGCCCATTTAGATTATTTTTATTCTCAAGAGTCAAGATTGATTATAGCTTCTTGTCAATTCATTTTTTAGCTTCTAAATTTAAATTTTATCTGACTAGAGAATGAGGTCTTTTTTTCTTTTTTTTTTGATTGGTAAAAAGCAATGTATTGATCAAAAAGAGCAAAAAGCTCCTTGAAAGTACATAGGAGGTATACAAGAGGGAAGCCAAAAAACCTTCTAACTCACCTATACCCCAACCAAGTCAAAAATCAACCAAAGAATTAGGTGTTATTCATTATACAAGTTTGTCCACGATCACAAAGTGCACAAGTAGTCTTCAATCTATATAAAGGAGTTACATCCTCAAAAGTCACCATATTCTTCCCGCCATAAAGTCCAAATAAACAAAGGTGGCTGGGGGCCATCCAAATTTTCTTACGCTTTTTGCCCACCTTAGTGCTCGTTAAGAAGGAGGGTTTGGCTGACCGACACAAAGGGAAAACTCCAAATTAAAACCGCCAACGGCCAAAAAAAGATCCCAAAGCATCCTAGCTGTTGGGCAATGAATGAGCAAGTGATCTATTGTTTCCTCTTCTTCTTCACAAAGAAAACATCTATTTGCAAGAGTAATCCCCCTTTTTTTAAGCTGGTCAAGCATGAGTACCTTACCCCAGGACGCTTCCCAATCGAAAAAGCCTAGTTTAGGAGGAACAATAAGATCTCTAGAGGACCAAGGGTGCCAAGGGAAGAGTAGTCTAGCGCATCGTGCATGAGTCTAACTCGAATAGCCAAATTTTCTTGGAATCTTTCATCAACAAATTATCCTCTCAATGTCTAATTTTTTCTATTGTAAGAAGACTTAATTCTTTCCACTTCCTTCATCTCCCCATCATTAAAAGATCTTAAAAATACTGGAGCCCAGCCCCCTCCAACCCTTGAGACATCCCAGACATCAGCGACCTTAGCATCCTTGTGAGCTACTCAGATGTTCAAAGCTGAAGGTTGTGCCTAAGGCTACCTCCCGCACCAAACGCTCTCTTTTCTTTCTTTTCTCCTTCCAAAAGCGCAGCCTCCTACCGTCCCCTAAGGAGAAGCTAACATCTTTTGGGATAAGGTAGCCCAGTTTTTTTTATTTCTTTCCATAAGCCAGTGCTAAAACCGCCCCTAATATCACTTGTGGTCCATCCCCCCACCATCTCTCCAAATTTGAAGTTGCTCACAATTCTCCAAATAGGTTCCCTATCAATGGAAACCGCTAATTCCACTTTGCAAAGCAAAGCTTGATTTATCTTGGAAAGATTTCTACCCTTTAAACCCACTCTTTTTTTCTTAGAGCACACTATTCTCCAATTGACTGCATGCTCCGCTCTGTCTTTACTCCAAAGATAGTCTCTCTGAATCTTCTCCAATCTAGAGCATACCACCTTTGGCATCGGAAAAAGAGATAGGAAATAGACAAGGTGCTCCGAATCAACGTGAGTCTCCCACCCTTGGATATGTACTGTCTCTTCCAAGAGGCCAACCTTTTTCGAAATCTATCTTCAATGAAGTCCCAAACCCCCACCAACTTGTGGGGAGCCCCAAGGGGGAGACCCAGATAAGTAGTGGGGAGGGAGCCAACACCATAGCCAAGCTCAGCAACAGCAACTCCACATTGTCAACCCTCCCCACATGAATTATTTCGCTCTTAATCAGGTTAATTCTTATCCAAGAGATAGCTTCAAACCACATCAAGGTCCATCCTGGGTACATCAATTGCTCCATATTATATCACGTAAGCGATCTGGCATCATCAAAGATAAAGGTGAGAGATGATCCTCCATCTCTGCCCAGAAACTTGCACCCCGAAATAAAATTGTCTTCCACAATGCGCTTTAGCAAGCAGCTCAGGGCTTCCATCCCAATCACAAAAAGATAAGGTGATAGAGGATCCCCTTGTCTCAAGCCTCTGGTGCTTTGAAAGAAACCCGTAGAAGAGCTATTGAAAAGGACAAAGAAGGAAGCCGTGGAGATACACCATTTAACTCGTCATCCATCGCCGCCAAAGCCCATTCTCTCTAGAGTCTGAAGCAAAAAATCCCAACTGATGTGATCGTAAGCCTATTCAATGTCAAACTTGTAGAGCAGTCCCTTCTCCTCATTTCTAATAATCGAATCCACTGCATCATTACCTATTAACGTTGCGTCAAGAATCTATCTCCCTTCTACGATGGCATTCTGAGATTGGGAGATTACCAGACCCCTAACCCTTTTGATTATGTTGGCCAGCACTTTGGTTAAGATCTTATAAAGACTCCCCAATTAAGTTGATGGGTCTTAAGTCCCCGATATCATTAACATTTGCATTTCCTCGGGGATCGTGACTAAGAATGTAGCATCGAGACTTTAACAAACCTATTGTGTTTGTAGAATTCCTTGAAAAAAACCCATGACTTCGTCTTTCACAAAGTCTAAGGTGAAAGACCAGAAAGCCAAGAAGAACACATCTGGGCCAGGTGCTTTATCCCCGTTGAGCCCTGTAATTGCTGCTAAGACATCCTCTGGGAAAACATCTTCAAGCTTAGCAACTTGCTCTTCACTAATACTATTGAATGGGAGGTCAAGGAGAGGAGGACGCTAAGTGCTCGGGGCAAACAGAAGGCTTTGAAATGCCTCTACCAAACCTTCTTTAATTTCGGACTCCCGAGACAACCTTCTGCCATTAATGTTGATGTTCAAGAGAGTATTCCTCCTCCTATGGGGACTCCGCTATCTCGTGAAAAAAAACCTGTTTCTATCCCCTCTTTGCAACTGCAGTTCTTTTGATTTGGTCTCTAAGAGACTTCTTCCAAGGTCAACCCACTCCCTAATACCTTGCCTTTTCCTTATCCTAAATTCCTCCAAAGTCGGCTCTTTTTCCTTTTCCAAGTCATCCCAAAAGGAGATCCTCCTTAAAGCCTCCTTTTTGGTCTCTACTCTACCAAAACCTGTCTTCCACACACCTTTAAAAATCCCTTTGTGGCCTTTAATTTGGAATGCCAAAATAAAGTTGAAGGACCCAGAGAATTGAATACTTTTCCACCAATTTTCAAAGGAGGTCTTTGAATCCTTCAAACTTTAGCCACGTTAATTCGAAACGGAATGGGCCCGGCCCTAGTCTTATCCCTTCAGTGTCCGATTATGGGCAATGAGGTCTTATGATTCTACAAAAACCAAGGTGCCCTTGAAGTTCTTATTCAGATTTAATAAGACTCATGCCCATTACCAAGCTTCCATCCATTGACATTGTTTTTTTTTCTGACATCAGTTACTCTAGAAGGTCAGATGTGATTTTCCTAGGAAACTTCATTAATGTAATTGTGTAGGATTTACTTCTTTTTCAGTCATCTTTAACCAATTCGCCACACAACTCACAACTGAAAAACTCTATACATGCTCAAAGTATAAATATAATTTTACATATACACATATATGCATATGTGTTTGTATGTACATATATTATTAAGGAAGTGTAGATCTATCAAACTGCCACATGAAACGCATTAAACTCTCAATTAATAACCAGAAAGAGCATGGTTCATATCCTACTTGATCAAGAATCAACGGAATTGAGTTCATCGAAAAGCTAACCAAACAACTACTTAGTGGCAGGACGATAGCTACCAATAAGAAACTAAGAAACAACAGGACAAAATCTAATACCATAAACCAAGTACATATGGTGGTTCGCTAATGACACAATAGAAGCTTTAGAGGGAGTTTAAAAAGATTATTAAATACGCTTTCTTTGGGAATGGGTTTGGTTGTATATTGATGAAAGGATTTTCTTGATGATAGATTGTGGATTGCAGGCACTTGTTACTCGTCACAGTAGCAGTTTATGTATTCACATCTCTTGTTGTCTTTGATCTATAAATCGGCTCACGTAGTTTCCTTTTAATAATATTCTTTTACCAATCAAAAGTTAGTTTGCTCATATGCAAGTGAACTCACCGACAACATTCTGAGGGGATGCAAATGAGAAGTTCTAAACAATGAGGGAACTGTCAAGTAAGAAAAGGCTGATCTGATCCAGCAAGAAAGGTTTTAGTTTTAATCATAAAAAAAAAAATTATTATATATAGACAAAGAAATAAACCATAAACACCATGGGAATAGTGCGTTTACTCTCATCGACCAATGGTTCAGATTCTAAATGGCATGCAGGATTTGCTGCTTCCAAGGCAAGAAGTTCTTTTGAATCTTTTCAGAGAAGGCTCTAGTTTTTACACCTAATACCGATGACATAACTGCATATCATGGATAACTGAAATTTTCAGAACTTGATTAAAGTAGTTTCAACAAGTAATGACAAAGAAACTAGTGTGTAGGAAGGGATGCTAAGATGGCTTTTGTTTCAAGGGATTTAATTCGATAACTCAGGAAACCACAATTAGTTAAGAAAACAAGTAGGATGAATATCATAACCAACTAAGCCCTGGCTCAATAACAAGAGGTTGGGATGGAGATGGAGTGGAGGTTCCATGTTCAGTTCAAAAAATAATAATAATAAGCAAAAGCAAATGCAATAGGAACAGAATAATATATGACGAACAAGAAGAAGAAAATTAAAGAAACAAAAAGTTATCTATCAAAAGAACAAGATAAATGACATTAATCAATAGGAGCAAACTTGTATTTTTCTTCATCTAGGGGCAAGACATGAACCATTCCGTTTCCAACAAGCAAACAAGAAAGTAAAGATGATCTTGGGCCAATGCAGCAACAAAACAACAAACTAGAAGATGGTGATGAAAATATTAAATGATCAAATAAAAATCAATCACTTTTAGTAAGTTAAAGCAACATTTGAGAACATGATGAATAGCTACAACAACTTGGTCATGTGGTCAATAAGCAAACAAGAAAAGTTAAAATGAATATGGACAAATGTAGCAAAGAAACAACATTTAAGATGAGCATGTAGAGAGCTTTGATGGTGAATGCTGTGGAATTTGATCTTTTCCTCTTAGTGCCTATACCTTTACCGATAAAAAGTAAAATATGCACTCCTTAGAGGAACCTTATAAGTTGTAACGGTTTTTTTGTAGGTAACTAAAAAGATTGGGAGTAGGCTCCTCATGCTTAACTGACCCTGCTCCAAAAGGAATGAGACAACTTTCAATGATATTGAGTGATTCGATCAAGAAATTAAATATTTATTTTTTATACTTTGCGTATCGGGCTAGGATGTGTAAGGAGGATCACACTGTCTAATATCATGCTCATAGATTAGTGTCTCATCAAGTAAGAGGAAGGCATATTTTTATCAAGTAATTGTTTAGTTTTTTTGTGTGACTCATTTGTTGACATTGTGTATTAAGGTTTCACTGCTTAGACCTTTCTAATGTAAAGCCCTTTACTCGAAAGAACTATGGGTATATCTTTTATTTGCTCGTCAACAAAAATTAAGGTGATTTTTTTTTTTTTTTGATAAGTAAAAGAAATGTATTAGAGAGGAGTTTTATAATGGATATAAGCTATTTTAAAAAATAAATTAAATTAATATGGCGCCCAAATAATTCCGGAGAGCTTAATGCCTAAGTAACTAGAACGGCCGCATTTGAAAATGCGTAAGCTCCAAGATCGGATCTGCGGAATCTAAATGCCGCCGTTGTCAATGACTCAAGATTTGGTTAATATCAACTCCATCCCCACTCTTGCTATGTTTGGTAATAAATATATATATAAAAACTAATAAAGGAATTTACTTTTTATGAAGTTATTTTTTGTTCATTCTCAGGTTAACTCGTGTTTAAGGAGTTCATAAGGGTGCTTCCATTGTGCATTTGGGATATATGGAGAGTGGTTTCATGATAGAGATGGTCTGCTGGCTTCTAAGCAATGTCTTGTGTTCGCTCTATGAAATTTGATCTTGATGATGGCTACATAGGAATCCTGACAGAATTGGTAATTTTGAGGATTTTTCAGATGTTCTGTGAATGAAATAATTTTTTCTCTAAGTTGGGGTGCTTGAAAATGCTACAAAGGTACAGGTCTTACTCTTTGAGAAGGTGTTTTAAGAAAGCAAGTGAGTTAGAGGTTTTCAAACATCATCAAGCAGGCATCCTCATTCTTTCGTATTCGAGGATCATGGATGATTATACCCTCATATTCTATTATGCAGATGCTAAAAATATATTTCAGAGGCCAATTTTAAGCAAAAACAGGGCTATAACTTGTTTGGACCAAAAGAATTAAAATTTTAATCATCTTTTCATTCATAACACCATGACTCATGCTCTACAAATATGAAAAAAATGAATTTCAGTGATTGACCAAATAGAGGAAAAGAGGTTCCTTCTTGTTGCTACTTTTTTTAAAAAAAATAAAAATTCCTTGCGGTTTAGATGGGGTGTCTCCGCAGACAAATAAAATTCACTTAGAATTTGTTACCCAAATCGTTTTTCATTCAAATTATTATCATTTGATCCATTATGGCTTGCATGCTCTAAATCTTATATTGTTTTGTGATCTAAGAACAGCTTCTCCATTTCTTCAAGGTACTCGGGTCATACCTTTTATACATTATGCCCTTCTCAAGGTCTATGTTGCTCGCTCTTCGTATATTTCCTTTGACAAGTTTCTCAAGATTCCAATGTATGTAGCAAACTTCCATTCTTTCCATTATAACTTTGAGAGAATAGATTTCCATACTTCTGGATTTATCTTGTTCTGCTCTCATAAAAATAATGGTGAGATAATTATACCCATACTCCTTCCTAGTTGTCAATGTTGTTTCTTTTTCATATTTTTTTTTATTAACTTTTCTTTGCTCCATGGCAGCTGGCTTGTATATCAAAGTAATGTAAAGGATGACATGATATATTTATTTGGGTGGATGATTTTGGTTACACTTAAACCTTTTAGAAACTTTAAATAGGTCAACTCTAAACCCCATCAGTGGTCCATAAATGTCATCTATTTGTTAGCATTATAGATGCATTTGGTTGAAGAATTTTTTCCATAATCCTTGGAGTTGTTTCTTGAGATTATTTTTGTAAAATATAATTTCTAATTTATCCCAATTAACTACTATTTAAACAAATAAATATCGTATCATCTGCTTATGCAAAATGCAATGATAATAAATTATTCTCGTTTCAATCAGTGAGATAATGTAGAGTGTGCATGATATACATCAGGCCCGATCCTACAAGCTTAAGATTTTAGAAAATCAAGTTATCTAGCATTGTGTTAGAGCTGGTTTAGCAGATGTCATGTTCGACCTTACCTGATTGTTTATTTCCTCAATTTATTAAATAAACAGCAAGGAGGCTACTTCATTTCACTTACTAAGTCCATGTGTGTTTCCAAAGGAGGATACATATGAGGGAGGTGAGAGTGCATTAACATGTGGCCCAAATCCTACAATCTTAAGCTTTTATGAAAATCATTAAACTCCACAAAGAAACAAAAGCAACAAAAAAAGCAAAATAGAAAACTAAGTCAGAAGAATAAAAAAGGCACCCCCATTCTGTGAAGGAACTTCAAAAAGGCTAACAACCCTCAAAGTACTGATTGTGTAAATGTATTGCTTTTGGTTTAAAACTTTTCATCACTTCCTTGATTTCATTGACATTTCAAAATATCTTCAATCCCTGTGTCAGCTACATCAGTGAAAGTGTTACATGCTTATCAATTCCTCTAGATTTTGATCAAAAACCATCAATGTACCAAATTTTATAGTCCGTTTCAGAATGGTGAGATGAATAGAATCCAAATCACACGTATCTCATTAGAAATGTATTTGTGGCTTATTCTTCTCTCAGGTGATCTTTTCTCTATACTCCATAGTGTATTGTCGTTTATAGCTGTATTTTCACTGTGATTTTTGAGTCTATGTGCCAAAATTTTGGGGTGATTTGTTCCTTATTGACCAAGAATTGATGAACAGAACTTCTATGATAATGCAATAGATTCACATGTTTGTAGGGGTTGATGGCAAGCATTATGATTGCAGATGGGACACACCTTATTCTCATTGGTTTTGGAGGCATATGCTACTTTGGAAGGTTCGAGTCGCTTTTATATATCCCTCCCCGTTTGCCTCAGCCCATTTAGGGTGGGGGTGTCTCTATTTTTGGCTTTTTTCTTTTATTTTTATAAAGTAAAACTTCATGCAAGTCAACAAATTAGTCTCATTCTAGATATCATTGACTTGAAAATCAATTTATCATCTTTTGGTGGAAGTAAGACAGAAGATACTATTTTTGTGCATGCATGGAATTGCAGTGTGCTTACTCTCTCGTGTGGGTAATCAATCAAACTTTCTATTATATGCTATATGAGGTAATCGCTTCTTCACTTCACTATTAAATATATGATGCTATCATGAAATCCAGAATCATGGGAGGAAATTTACATGCAACACATTTAGATTTTTTGATCATTCCAATCTGCCTCATAAAATTACTAAACTTTGAACTTACTAATGTTTCTACCCCGAACTTACTTTTCCAGGCAGAGGTTTATTGGTGCCATTAATGGGGTTTTGGTATTTGGGATCATTATTTTTGCCGCTCTTGTGTAATTCTCATGTACTCTACGATTTTAAGTGTTAATTTGTTGGATATTAATTGGAAACCCCTTCATTTGTGAATGATTTTCGCATTGAATAATAGCTTTTGATTGATAAGAAATTATCATTCCTTTGACAACGTTCTTTTATCCTTTGATGGATTTCAATCATCATCTAACAAAATAAAATACAAATTTGAATTTGGTAAATGTGCCTCTCTTTGAGTTTCACAAACTAGAAAGGTTTTCACCACTGCTATGCTCATAAGACAGATTCAAGCTGTTTATGTTTATGGAAAATCCAAGCTCAATGCCGTATGAGGATTGACTTCAAAATTTTGTGATAAGTTACTGAATCTTAGAACATAATTAATTTGGAGTTACAGAGTAGTCCAAATGGCATAGTAAACTTGGGTATTACATCTTGTCTCCAGGTAGACCTTGCACAACCCACAGATACTAACATTTTACATAATTAAGTGGCTAAAGCAATTGTACAAGATGTCCAAAGTCGGCGAAAGCTTTCACCAAACCGGCATAACTTAAGCAGTTAGAGTGGGGCGCTTGATATTAACCAAATGTCAAGCCGTTGTCACCACGGCATTTGAATTAAATCAAATGCCGCCGTCCCGATGCCTGAGCTTCGCATTTCTTCAAATGCCTGCCTGCCGACATTAAGCTCTACTTCGGGAATTATTTTGGACGCCATATTAATTTTATTTTATTTTATTTAAAATAGCTTATATCCGTACAAAACTCTTAGGAGAGGGCGCTAAAGTTGCGCCCAAGAAAGAGAACAAGCAAGAAGAAACTCACCCCCCAACAAAAAAACCCAAAACAAAAACAAATTTCAATCACTACTAACTCAATCTAATCAATAAACCCATCTAAGGTCGAGGACTATTCTCTATAGACAATTTAGCTCACCAAAGCAAAAAGAGAAACAAATATTTTTTAGTTTTTGTATAGACAAAACATCTTCCTTGAAGACAATTTTATTTCTAGCCTTCCACACTGTCCAAAACAAGCAAAAAGGAGTCAAGCTCAAACTTTCTTCTCTTTCCAACAAAAGTACCTTTCCAACCCAAAATCATATCCCTCACCGAGCCTTATATAATCCAATTAACGCCAAAAAGGGGAAAAAGTAACTCCCAAAGCACTCTTGTTTTGCTACAACGGAGAAGAAGATGATCCACTAACTCCTCAAATTTCTGACAAAGAAAAACATCTATTAACAAGAGAATAATTCTCCTTGAAGTTTATCCAAAGTCAAAATTCTTCCCTGCCAACTTCCTAAGTGAAAATCCCATTTTGGTCAACGCACGTCCAAACCACATTTGCCAAGGGAAGGGCTGTATGACACTATCTGAAGAGCCTTGTACATGGACTTGACTGTAAAACCCATTCAACTTCCACCTAACCTCACGCAACTTCCTCCTCCATGGTACTTCCAAGCCCACACAACAACCTTTCGTTTCCTCTACTTCCCCTGGGCCATTGAAAGGCCTTGAGAACATAGATTCCAACCACTCACCACTAGTTGCAATCGGCCCAAAGATTCCCTACCCATGCCTCCTTAGAAGGTTTCAAGACAAACAACGAGGGAAAAGAGACCTTGTAGGCATCCCTGCCAACATCCTCTTCCGTAACTTGATTCGGCCATTACCAACCTCAGCACAAAGTGCTACTAACACTGGCCAAAGAACTCGTGATCGCCTTCCAAAACCCAATCCAAACCCCTATCTATCAAAAGTGCATCAGCCCCCTTCTTGTTCCCCATACTTTCCCCTAATCACCTCATTCCTCTCTCTATGGCAAACCTCCAACACCGCTTAGAGAGTAACGCCTTATTAAACCAAAACAGATCCTTCACTCCCACACCTCCACTTCTCTTATCCTTACACACAATCTCCCACCTAACAAGATGAGGCTTTTTATCCAACTAACCCCGCCCCATAAAAAGTTTCTTTGAATCTGCTCAAGTCTCAAGATCGCCGGCTTTAGGAATGTGCAACAACAACAAGAAGTAGGTGGGAAACTGGACAATATGCTCTTAATCAACGTGGAAGAGACTTCCTTAGAAACATATTGACTTTCCACAAGGTCAATCTCTTTCTAAGCCTCCTCTACACCATCCCAAAATCTCACAAATTTATAACGAAAGCCCAAAGGTAACAAAAAAATTAAGGTGATAAGAAATAATAAGAAACCAAAAGAAATAGAGAGAGATAGAGAGGGGGAGAGAGAGAGAAGGGAGAAAAAAAGAGAAATTTACAAAAATATTAACAATAAGATTGTGAGCAATGCAATATAAGCTATTGTATAAAAGATGGATAATGAAAAGAAATTGTCTATTAACCCATTGATCGATGAGCATTAGTGAGTAGATTTATCCACACAATTGGGTAAAACTAAACTTCTTTTTTTTCGCTTTTTCAAGCCCCTTGTTTTGTTTGCTTGCACAATATTATATAAAGGAATTCCCACCACTATAATTTTACTTCTTTTAGTAATCAACAAAGAATTATATCAAACAAGCCTTGAAATGGCACAACAAAGTACACATGATGCATATAATATTTTACTTTCATTAAATTATGTTTTTTTATCTAGATGCATTTTTTCTTTTTTAGTCCATAATGGGACTTGAACCAAGAACTTCACATAACCCTACCCAGTCCTTTTACCACTTAAGCCAAACCCTAAGGCCTACTTTTCATTAAATTATGTATTGATCGACGCTTTTAAGCAAAAGAAGAAGTTTTTAAGGAAATATGCACATTCACATGCAATAACACAATCAATCAAAAAAATTTCATGCATTAACACAAACAAGTACATGTGACATGAACATGTAAAATTTCAGTCAAACACCACATCAACACACATTATGCCAAGTGTGGGTGTAAGATTAATGTCTACGCTTATATTGCATTAGGGGATATTTAGCATATGATTGTTTTATATCTTTTTTTTTTTTAAAAAAAATCATGTCTATATTAATATCAAATACTCACTCTTTTCTTATATTTTCTTAAGTTATATCAAATAATGGTATAAAATAGTGCCATAAAAGAATAAAAATTTAAATTAATTTCTAACTCTCATAACTTAGTGTATTTTTCTCTTAATTCTAAAATTAAAGATAAACAAAATAATTACCAACATGAACAACCTAAAATAAATAGCACGATCAAAGAATTAGAGATAGATTATACTAATGTAAAAAGTGAAACCATTGAAATTAAAATATGAATTTATTTTATCAACATTTAGTGTATTAGAAGATTTTTATCACTAACAATATGGTTTAATATTTTCTTAAAGATTTTTATGAACATCATAACAAAATAAAGGACATATATTAAACAGTCTTCATGATAATCTACGATAATATGATAATAAATGATATTTAGCATCTTACAAACTAAAAAACATATAATATGCATTCTCCAACTAAAATTAATTGATGATTTATATTAATCATACCATGCTAAATTTTAATTATTAACTTATTTTTTACTAATGTCATATCAAAGTCCTTGCACCCTAGGAAGCACGGAACGCCACGGGATAATGTACACAACTGATACTGTGGACACGATAAATTTCAAAAACTAGGACACAAATACTAAGTAGCGATTACCTGGACATCGGTATAATAAAATAATAAAATAATAATTATCCTAAAAAGCAATTTAGATAAATAAAAACAAGTGTTCAAACATTGTTCTTACAAATATGAATTTGCAAATATCGATCTTCATTTTGATGAATTTAGAAGAATTTTCATTTCAACGTCAATATTCATTTTGGATATTTTTGGCACTAAATATGAATTTTGACAACTAAATATGAATATTGTCTTTTAACACATATTTTTGCTTAATTTGGTTTTTTTAGACTTTTAAAATATATGTCACTCAAATTTTATATAATTTTTGCTTTATCAATATTTTTGTAAAATATCCACCGATATTATTGACATATGATAGAATGCTAAAGTGAAGAAAATAGCCAAATAAAGTCAAGCATATGGTTTTTTAAGAATTATGGCCTGGACGCAAAGGTGTTTTATGAATGTTAGCCCATAATTTTATTAAAAAAAATGCAAAGAAAAAAAAACCCATGAAATATGTCTAGCCGTGTCCGAAGCCTTTGACTTCTTATTTGGTCAACAACACGCCACATGGCGTGTCCGACACATATCCAACGCATGTCCAAGTGTCCGACACACAGACACGCCACCCATAAGGCGTGTCCGTGCTTCATAGCTTGCACCCATCCTTGAAATCCTTTTCAAGCAAATCCCAATGTCCTACAACTTTGGGATGCAAAGAATCGGGCAGCTGAACACACATACACCCATATCCAAATCCATGTATATAGAAGCATAGAAATCCACACTGTGACAAAGATAAAGTGAAGCAATATCGCACTTGCCAAGAAGAGCATCCATATCCTCCCTCCCCAGCTTGCCATAAGTTCTCTTTCAACAGAAACTTTCAAGTCAGTTTCCGTCACCATAGAAGGTATAGGCCCATCATACAGATTTCCTTGAACAGTAACAGTAGGTTTATTGTCCTGTATCATGGGCAAATATAAAGATGAGATTTATATGATAATTAAGAAAGAAAATAAACAAATAAACATAAATGTATAGATTAAGTCCCTATTTAACCATTGTTTTGAAAAAAAAGTTTCCTATTCCTCCAGCAAGAAACAGGGAAAACACATTTTGGTAACTCAAAAGTCAAACAGAAAACAATTCTTATTTCTGAAGAACAAATATTTAGTTGTCCTCCGAGGAATGTTTTGAAAATAATTATACAACATGAAGAGTATTAAAATATAAAGTAATTATATGAAAGTTATTTTTAAACATATTTAAAACATTCAAGTTCTTAAATAGTCTTTTGTTCTAGAAAACATCAAAGAACAGTATCAAATGTTATCCTTAAAAACTGTTTTTCAAAACTATTCTCAAAAAGTCTTTCAGAACAGAACCCAAGTTTGTCAAATCGAGGACATGAAGAAGACAACTCCCATCTGCATCATTTGAAGACATTTCAGCATAATGAACCAATAATATTAAACATCGTAAAGGGACTTAGAGGCAAAAGTAAGGTTCTTTAAATTTGGCCCTTAATTTCAGTAAAAAAAGGCCTACTTAGGTCTGCACATAGCTCAGAAACATGGAAGAACCGTTTGCTAGTTAAATTAAGCCTTTAAGATTCAAACACATAAACTAGGATCAATAGGGACAGTGAACTCCATCAGTTGATCTTCAAACTGCACATCTTATAGCCCATAACTCAAAAAAAATTTCATAATTTTCACTCCTGATATGCAGATCACAATTATAAGGTACAGGCAGAGTACTATGGCTATGTTTGGTTTAATACTGCAGTACAGGATCTTCAGAAAAGGACGGATCTATTATTATATCAGAGGACAAAGAAGTTCCCCAACTTTTGTTCTGGAATGTCAGTATCAGAGAACTCAAGCCCTTTTCAAATCCTTCAACAATTACAAGCAATATGAATCTATTTAATTCCCCAGTACTTAAACAGATTTTCATGGTCAATAAGCCCTTTTATTTTCCCATTTCCACTACTAATAGAGGCAACAAAGGTTTCTGTTGTTTGATCAAAAACATGTTTATTCATCATACTAAATGGTAAATGAAAGAAAAGATGAGCAATGATAGCACTCACTGTCTACAAAAAATTTCATTCATAAGGCAATGCCAACAAGTAACACTAATTGAATTTAGAATAAATCATAGATATGTAAGTACATTGAGACAGAAAAGCATATCACGATTTTAGGGTAGAAGAGTGGTAGATCATAGCACCTTAGCCCAAAGAGCCATCTCTACAACATCAATACCAACAACTTTGGGAAGACGACCCAATACATCTTTGCAGATATTTAAGATGCAAAGTAGCAGGCGATTCCTACAAAATAATTAACAAGAAGAATTAAAAAGATAGATCAATAACTAAAAAACAAATGCATACACACACACAAACAACAACTTGGAAGACAACTCAATAAATCTTTATGTAGCCTATTTAAGATGCAAAGTAACAGGTGTGAGTCCTACAAGATAATAATAAGAAGAATAAAAAAAAGATCAATAAATAAAAAACAAATGCGTACAATTTCTCTTATCTTTAGCATATCTTATTACACATTTAATACATAATACAATACACGATACAAAAATGTAACTATGCGTACACTTCCAACTATCCTTTTTTGATAAGTAAGCAAGCAAAAGTATATTTATAGCAAAAGAGAGGGACCCAAAGCTTTGTGAGGAAGGCCACTAATGGGAAGCTTGGGGAGGGACAGAGGTGGCTGGTGCCTAGAGAGGTTAGAGGAGCTTTTGGGACAAGTGTGTGGAGGGAGATTAGAAAGGAATGAGACACAACCATCTCTCACACTATATATTCCCGGGGAATGGGCGTATGTTACACTCCTTCAAGGATGTATCGTGGTGACGAGGCTTTATGCCTTCTTCCCCTCTCTCCGCTCTGGTAGCCACAGCTGTGTCAGGTGGCAAAATGTGTGGAAGAGAGCGGTTGGTTCCTAACTTTTCTAGATGTTTTAATGACTAAAAAGTGATGAGGTGGTTGGTGCCTAGAGAGGTTAGGAGGAGCTTTAGGACTAGGCAGCGTGGAAGGATTAGAAAGAAATGGGACATAATCCATCTCTCACAACTTATACCCTTAGGAATGGCAAAAGGTTACTCCTTTTGGAAGGATGTACAAGCAGTGATGAGGCTTTAAGCCTTCTTTCCTTCTTTGTTCTCGTTGGTAGCCACAAAGATGTTCCTGGGTGGCGTATGTGTGGAGGAGGGGGTTGGTTCCCCAACCTTTCTTGATGTTTTAATGACTGGGAAGTGGATAAGACTGTAAGTCTTTTATTGCTATTCAAGATAGAATTCCTTCCAAGCCGTGAAGATTTGATGCTTTTTGAAAGAGTCTAGCGCTGGGAATTTCTCAGTTAAATGTCTTTATAAGGGTTTGGACGGTTCAAGAGTTGTTGCCTTCCCGCATCGGTTTATTTGGACCTCTAAAGCGGGCTTTTTTGCTTGGGAAGCCGCTTGGGACAGAATTTTAACCTTCGACATGTTAAAGAGATACGAAAGAGTCTTAGCTAATAGATGTTTTCTTTTGTGAGGATATGAGACGGTTGATCATTTGTTATTGCAATCGTTCAAGTTTACCATTGTGGACGATTTCTAGCTATTGTTGGGGTGAATTTGGTCTTCCTTCGAGCTAGAGAAGCTCTTCTCTGGAGCAAGTCCTTGTGGGAAAAACGCAAAAAGCTTTTGATGGCAGCCCCTCGTGATCTGACAATTCAAGGGAGCAGCATTGTATTTTACAACAAAGTTTCGTAGAAAGGTTGAAATCTTCTTTCTTTTATAATTTGTGGTCTTGGAAATATTTGTATATTATGGATTGTGCCTAGTTCTTCCACATATTTTTTTACTGGATTGAATGGGAATGTAGATGAGGGTCGGTTTGTTAGGTATAGGTGTGGGTCGCCGAGTTCTTTTGTCCCTTTTTAATCCCCTTAGGGATCCCGGTTGAATACTCCTAGTATACTTGTGGGCTTTCCCAAGTTTCTTTTTTTATGAATATATTTTGCCTTTTACCCATCAAAAAAAAGAGGGGCCCAAAAGGCAACCAAAAGCATACAAGAAGTACAACACTTTCAATTATTTTTCATCATTTATGAAAAATTAAAAGAGTTATTATGTTAATTGTTTAAGGTTTTACTCTTTTTGTCAAATGTCATGTTGAAAGTCAAGTTTCTTTTTTTTTCCAAATAACTAAGGAACCCCACATGGCCCTTCTTTAGGGACTCTCCATGAGGATCCAAACCTGTGGAATTGACCGCGCCTACAACAACCAAGATTGAGCAATTGTGGTTATCAACCAAAGGATAAGATTTGAAATCCCAGGACCCGCACATCCTTAATCTCGCCCAAAACCACCTGGGTGGCCACCCCGACAGTTAAAGTAAATTTATCGCTTATTCCAAGTCATGTGCCAAGGAATTATTTTTTTTTTTTTTGTTAATCAATATTCACCTTGAATTTCAACTATCATAGCTATCGCACGGGTCCCCGAGAACCCGAATCGAACCGAAACCGAACCGAAAATATCCAAAACCGAATATATCCGTGACCGCTTGACTTATCCGAACCGGAACTGTCCGAAAATTTTTAATGGAGTGAGCCGTATGGAGAAATATGAGTTCTCCAAACCGAGAACCGAACCGAACCGGCCCCGAATCTCGACTTGAACCGAAGACCGAAACTGTAATTGATAATTTACTAAAATTTTATATATATATATATATATATATATATAATAATAATAATAAAGTTTAAAATTATTTGTTATAAATGAAATTTAATATTATTTTGATAATTAATTATATAGGCAATTGAACAATTACTAATTGATCACTTAATGTATATATATATATATATATATATATATATATATATATATATATATATATATATATATCATATTTAAAAGGTCATTGTGTGTAGATAAATGTCTAATAATATAATAAAATTTTAATATTATAAATATAACTTTTTTATAGTAAAATTGCTAGTTATGTTCAAATTATTTTAATATGAATATTGAAATAAAAACTTAAAAGTGTAATTTAATTAAAAATTTTAATATTATTATAGCTAATATTTAACCTATAAACTTCAAGGTTACGAATACTAATATCAAGGTTACTTAATTATTAAATTAAGTAAATACTTACTCTAAATAATTATAATCATATATAATACTAATTTAGTGTTAAATAGATATAATTTAGATTATTAACAGGTGAAAACTACGTAGTTTTAACATAAACGGCGTAGTTTGATAAAACACAAAAAACTACATCGCTTTATATTAAACTATTTAGCTTTTAATATCAAAACTAAAGAACCTTAACCATTTAAGTCTAAAATAAAAACCTAATACACTTTCATTTATCAACCCTAAAGGCTAAAACAATTCATTTCTAAAACCACAAAGAGCCCGCCCCTACGCCCCTCTTGATCACCGCCTCCCATTGATTTCTTCTCATCTCGCCATTTTGATCCACTCCTCATACAAGATCACCGTAGATCACGTTGAGAAGTCAGATCACTGAGAAGTCGCATCACAAGAGAACCTTAAATGATTTGTTAAACTCGGTTTTCTAATTGTCTTGGGCCATTTTGCTTTGTTTTATTGAACTTATGAGGGTGTGTATTGGATTTACTGGACTTTGTTTTTTCTTTCCTTTTCTTTTGTCTGGTCACGACAAATTTCACTCATTGAGGTGAAGATTTTCTTTTCTAGCATAAAATTGAATATTAAATTTAAGTAATAGTTAGGAAAGGTGTAGTAAATTAATTTGAGTTTTAATTTAATTCATATAAATTCTTCAAAATTCTCCATTTCTCCGGTCCGAATTGATCCGAATTGATTTCTCCATTTGTTCGGCTCCGTTTTCTCCGACTGTTCGAAAAATTCTGAGTACCCTGAGCGGAGAATTAGTTTTGAAATTCTCAAGTTTGCTCTGTCCGAGAATACTCATTCTCCGACTTGTTCGAACCGTGCATGCCTGACCATAGCCGCATTCTCCGATTAAGAGATGCAGGAATTGACTAGACTTCTCTCTTCCTTGGGTCATGTGTAGTTGTTATTGTCTCCTTACAGGATTTTGTTTATTGGGCAAGATTTGAACCCAAGACTCCTCACACATCCCATAATTCGCCCTAACCAATTAGGCCACCCCGACTGACCATAAATTTAAGCCAAGGCAAGGAATCATCTTCTTTTTTTTTTTTTTTTGTTAATCAATAGTCTATCTTGGAATTTCAACTATCATAGGTGCATCTCTGATTAAGAGATGCGGGAATTGACTAGGCTTATCTCTTCCCTGGGTCATGTGTAGCTATTGCCCTCCTTTACAAATGAAAGGATTTGCTTATCGACATCTCTCAAGACTTCCTCAATGTTAGCTTTATTTACAAAAGCTCTTCAATTACCCTTAAGTCTCCTATCTTCACCTTTGCTCCTACTAACTTAATTTTGTAACTCAAAAAGCTCAACCTAAGCATAAAATTTTTGCTTGGCTTATCACCCCATAAAGAGATAAATATTTTCAAAATTCTTTTTTTTTTTTTTTTTTTTCTTTTCTTTTACTTCTTACAATCGAAGGTTAATGCCAATGACACACTTAACTAAGGAAGCTTTACAAAGCTCTCTGGTCAGGTCATTGTGTTATGCTTTCGAATGATGATGAAGAAATCAACCATCCCTTTCTTCATTGTCCCACCACACTAGCACTTTAGCAAAGATTGTTTCACCTGCCCAATTTGGACTGGATTCCTCAAAGAAGCATAGCAAAAATGATGTTTATATCCTTTTGGGCTTTGAAAGCCTTCAAAAAGGGAAGATTTTGTGACAAGTGGTTATATTAACCTTGGTATTGGTATGGATTATATGGTTAGAGAGAAATGCCAGGATTACCGAGGACAAAGATTGTGGATGCCATGTGGGAATTAATTTACTTTTTCTCTTCCCCTACGATCTCAATCACCAAGCCATTTTGCAAATATCTCTTTATTTATTTAATTTTGGATTGGGAAAGTGTATACTTCTCAGACAAGTCATAGAAGAAAGTTATGATAAGTTGGTCCCCATTCAATAGTCTCGCAGTTAATTATGATGGACATGTCTGCAGTAACTCCAACAAGAGGTCGGAGATGTGATTAGAGATCACTTTAGTGTAATTTCAAGAGCTTTACCTATGCAAGCATTCGTCAGAGGCAACACTTAAAGTCTTTCTATCCTACCTGTAGGAAGATTCTACTATCAAGTATATTTTGGGTCATTAATAAGTACGAGGCTCGTGGAAGTTTGATAATTAGATGCAATAAATCTTAGATGTTGTCAATAAGGTGGGTTGCTCCCTCTTTTGCGTTCCCCGTTTAGCCAACCAAGTCACAAACCAGTTAGCCAAAAAATGATTTATGCATTTGATCTCCTTTTTGGGGAACTTTCTTATGGAGTGTGCTATATTTCTCTTCTTTGTAAATCCTTCCTTTAGTGAGGCTTGAAATCCTGTTTACTTTATAAACTTTTGTACATCCTTGAAGGATTATTTGTCCTTCTTTACTTCATATTGTAAAGATAAACAAAGACGCTTGTTTTATTCAAAACAACTTTTAAGTCTACCCTTCAACAAATATTAGCAATTATTTTATTTGAATGTCAACATTGAAAATGATGATGATTATTGAATGAAAATTTGTATTTTATGCTAAAGGTTCTTTTTGGATTTCTTTTTCATGGGAAGCGATATAATGATGAACATAAAAGGTTGGAATTCGGCAGATCAAAAACATGTATATGAATAGGGACATACAAAGAAATAAGGTTGTCAGGAGGGGGGAGATGGTGGAGTGACAGATCATTTCTCACTTTAATATAAGGAATTTCGCAAAAAGACCAGCATCCTAGAAGAAGCAATATTTGTCTAGGGCATGGCCCAATAAGGACCTTTTTTGTTCTTTTTTTCATTTGGCGGCTTGAGAGGAAGTATGGAGGAAGATTCTAGCCATAAATATAATTATGAGAAGAGAAGACAACAAATACAGATTTAGTATTTTCAAAGATACTAAAGAACCAACAAATGACATCTTAATCAATTTTATAGGACAAAAATGTTATTGAATCTTTTTTTGGCAATTTCTAGGTTGAAGTAACGGAGACTTTTTTGAAACCCTTGTTAGATTGCTCTTAGGATGCAATGGGATGGTGATCATCACGTTGTTTTTTTTTTTTTTCTTTGATCGATAAAGAGCAGTATATTGACCAAAAAAGAGAGACTATACAAGACGTATACAAGAGAAACCACAAAGGGCCAACAAAAAAGAGGCAAAGAGAAAGAAGAGCAAAACAAACCATCCCAAAAAAAAAAAAAAACCATGTCCTAGGCATAGCCATAGAACCTATACAAGAGTAATCTAACAAAATCAATATCCGCTGAATAAACCCAAATTTCACGAAATGCCAATTGATAACTTAAAGTCTTAGTCTTAGCGGGGAAAAAGTAGCGTCTTCAAAAATAATTTTGTTCCTCTCTTTCCAGATAGCCCAGAATAAAAGAAGGGTAGCAGCTCTCCAAAATAGTCTTAGTTTTTTTCCCAACGGGGAAGTGCATCCAACTTTGGATTAGGTCTTTAGCCAGAAAAGGGCAAGTCCAGTCAATACCAAAGGCAGAAAAAAAATCAATCCACTGTCTACATATTGCTTGGTAGTGGATTAGAATATGCTCCAAATCCCCTTTTTCCTCCCTTTCTACAAAAGAGACACATGTCAAGCAAATGAAAACCCCGTTCTTCGGCTAAGTTGAGGTAAGAACCTTACCCCACCACACATCCTAGGCAAAAAAACCAACTTTAGAAGGGATATGCTGGTTCCATAACATTTTGCAGGGGACTTCATGTGGAGAAACTCCTTCCAACAGATTGAAGTAAGCTTTAACCATAAAGGACCCCGACACATCCCCCTTCCAAACCAGATTATCCTTTTCCAAAGGGGAAATTTTAAAGTTTCTAGTCGCTTCAATGAACTCCTGAATAGCTTCCAACTCCCAATCATTAAAAGACCTCATAAACTTTGGATCCCAAGCTCCTCCACCATCTTCCCTCACCCAAATCTCAGCAACCTTTGCCCTTTTAGAACCGGCTATGCTATATAGGTCAAGGAAAGCATCACATAAAGGTTGTCTTCCATACCAAATGTCTTCCCATAATCTGATTTTCCTACTCGTCCCCGCTTTAAATACGCCTTAAGCTTAAATTTGCCTCTTTTGCAATAGACTTCCAAAAAGACCAACTCCATAGCCTCTAGGTAAGGAGGAACCAACCCCCATTCCGAGAGCCACACTTAGTATTAATACACGATTCCAAATAGAGTTATCCTCCACCAGAACCTCCAAACCCATTCTTCCCAATAAAGCTCTATTTAGGTGTCAAGCCTTCGATCCCCAAATCTCACCCTTTCCCTTTCCCCGGGCTTACTGAGTTCCAACTTACTAGTGGATTTTTCAACTATAGAGCCTCCTCCCCGTAGAAAAATCTTCGCATTTTCTCCAACTGCTTTTTGACACTTTTGGGCATCCTAAAAAGTGACAGTAGGTATATAGGCATATTGGACAATGTGCTTCTGATTAGCGTATGTCTTCCCCCTTTCGAGATATACTGTCTCTTTCAAGAAGCAAGCCTTCTTCTAAATTTCTCCTCAATCCCTTCCCACACCCTTGACGAATTCAACTTAGAGCCGAAGGGAAGCCCAAGGTAAGAGGAGGGGACTGGGGAGGGATCCTACTCTACACCCCAGCTCACTTGCCAGTTGGTTTAAATTCTCCACTTTACCCACTGGCAAAATGGCATTCTTATCCAGGTTGATTCTCAGCCCTGAGAGAGCTTCAAAGTACAGCAAGATCCAGCTTAGATACAACATTTCATCCTTGGAATCTTTGCAAAAAACCAAAAGTATCATCGGCGAACAATAAGTGGGATATGTTCGTGACATCACCAAAACTGTTCCTAAAGTTATAACCTGCAAGATAGCCTCCCCTTGTAGCTTTATCAATCAAGATAGAGAATACCTCCCTCCCCATGACAAAGAGATAAGGGGATAACGGATCTCTTTGCTGTAAACCCCTTTAGCTTTTGAAGAACCTTGCTGGACTACCGTTGATAATCACCGAAAAAGAGGCTATGGAAATGCACCACTGAATCCACCCTATCCACTTACTACCAAAGCCCATCTCCCAAAGTACCGTTAGAAGAAACTTCCAATTAAGCTTGTCATAAGCTTTCTCAACATCTAATTACAAAGGACTTTTTCCTCCTCGTCATTGAATCAATCGCTTCATTTGCTAATAGAGAGGCATCCAAGATTTGCCTGCCTTCCACAAAGGCATTTTGGGGTTTGTTGACCAACCGGCTCATCACGTTGTTGAACTATTTAGATAGCCTTATATGTGAATGGGTAAGTGATGAGTATCCAATATACTCATTTCATCCCTATATTTTAGGTAGTTTCATCCCTGTATTATACTCATTTCTTGAGGCAAATGAGCAACATGAAGTGAAAAGGCGCTGAATTGGAGCAAGAATAGGAGAAAATCAAGAAGTTCCATTTACAGCTTCACATCGCAATGTCACCATGCACTCACATCGCGACATGCGAGCCACGACATTGCGATGTGGCCGAGATTTGAAGTTAAGAAACCCCGCACGTTGTGATGTCACGGCGACTGCTTTCTCCTTCAACCCCCAACTAGCCCATGTTGAAGACCGATGAAAGAGGACGACAGGTATCAAGTAGTTAGGGACTAGAATAAGCTCCTAGGGTTTCTAACCCTAGGGCACAACTCTCTTGGGAAGAAGGAGGATTGAAGAAGAGGAAGAGGATCATTTTTATGTTTTTCTTTACTTCTATGGTTGTATCTCTTCACATTATGAACTGATTTAATTTTCTAGAGTTTTAAATGTAGTTTAGTTATGATTTATGCATTTGGGATTTCATTTACTTTCTATTTGATATTGAGATCTCATTTCTATTAAATGTTCTAGTCTATTCTTCATGTTTGTTGATGATAATCATCGTTTTCATAATTTGTGATTCAATTCAAGATCTAAAAAGAGAGAGTTGAATTAGTGTGATTCTCTTATCATAATTGTCATCGACAAAGAGATTCTCATGGAGTTTTGTGTAGTAATTAGGGTTTCTCGGGTTTGTACATTGCGCTTCTAGGGTTTGAGGTTGGTGAGATGCAAAATACCTAAACCCTAGGAGTAGATGGTGTGTCATCGAGAGAGATTTACATATGCAATAATGTGGCTTACCATTAATAGGTGATTAGAATGTTAATTGGGAATAAATTGGTCTAAACGCATAAGGATTAACTAAATGAAATCTAAACCCTAACCTTTTCCATCTTTATTTCACCCATTTGCTTGTTAGTTTAGGATTCCGATTTTATTAGAATTAATTTTCCTTTTCATTTTCATCTTAATTCATCATCCATATAAAGCTAGGACCATTCCTAATTTCAATATTTGGTAACCTAATCCTGTAGGAAACGATGCTATCTTACTTTCTATAATTGCTTGATACGCGCGTGCACTTACGCACATAGGCATACTATTTATATACACGCTCACAGCGCCTATTAGTAAGTCTCGTATGGCCTATCATGTTCAGTTGTTGCTGCTGTTTCCGAAGATCTATTTGCTTCTGAGTGTACATTAGATGCGCCTCCATTGTTAAGCCTTGTTTTATTAATATATATATATATATATATATATATATATTGTAACCACCTGGGTGCATTAGATATCGTTGAGCCTTGTTCTACTAATAAATTATATATATAGGTAAACATGACTAGTTTGAATTCAGAACTAAAAATCATAGCTGAAAGTTGAACTAAAAATCTTATGTAAAAATTTTTTTTTTAAAAGTTTATTTAGTGAACTAATATATTGAACTCATATTATCTCAAATTGGACTTTTTAAAACTCTAATTTTAGATGGTTTCATATGATATTAATACAATTTAACTCTTTAAATCTTACCATCTCTCATGAAATTGGTTATATATTACTCTATACTTTATGCTTTCAATAAATACATACAGGTATGCTTTCAATAAATATATAGATATATATATAGGAAAATGTTTTGTCCCTATAGGTCAAACCTAGAATCTCCCACAACCCACCTCATCACTTTACCACTTTAGTTAGGCCAAAGGGCTTACTCTATATATATATATATATATATATATATATATATATGATGCATATATGTATATATACACAGAAAAATGATAACTGATAGGTTTGACAAGTTAAAAACTATGTTGATACTGTCATCAATAATGCAGCATTGTCCATTGAGGTGGAGCCACACTCTGGCTTCTGAGATTATCAAATCCCTATACAACATTCAATCAACAGCAAAAGGTAAAAGAATATAATGTAGAAACCACAATTCCAAGCTTAGAATCTCAACAGAAAAATTGAATTCATTTTTCCCAAGAGCTTGAAAATATTTTATCCTTATTTTGGATACAATCAACCAGTGTTTGAACCATTAAAACCTATATGGTATGCAGTGTTTTTCTACTGGTAAATGGAAAGTGCAGCATTACCAGCATAAACGTACACCCACTAGGATCATTGGTTATAACTTCCACCTTGGAGAGATGCTTTAACTTGTACAGTTTAGCAGGCTGCACATGCAAACAATTTTTTTATGAAAATATCAGTCAAAACACAATTTTCAAGCAATCATAACCTCAAGGAAAACAAAAATAAATACCATACATATCTTTGAGCATGCTTTTCAGTTATTTTCTTTTCTTTTTCTTTTCCAGCCTTTTAGGAGTGTTTTCTTTTATATTTTGTGCTTTTCCATATGATAAGTGTGAGAAATGAGAGAAAGAAAATAATTTTTTTATTGAATGGATGAATTACATGAAGTAATGGAGAGCACCTATATATATACAAATAATGGAACAAAAACAAAATAAAGTGTAAAAAGGAGGATAATGTACAAAAGGTAGAAAATTAACCAAATAATATCCCCAAAGAATATTCATTTGATTCTCGTAACCACATAAATTTGGAGCATATAGGTCAAATGAACCAAGCTTGTTACAAATGTCCTTAATTCTAGGACCTCTGATAGATTGGTGAACACTTTTGCTAGTTGGTCACTCCAGTTGACAAAACAAGTAATGATCACGTCTTACTCACATTGAAATTATAATCCACTCCAATATGTTTGGTCATCTCATGAAAAACTGAGTTGGATGCAATGTGGAGAGCAGCTTGATTACACTTATTACCTCCATTTGTTCATCATTCCCAAATCTTAGCTCCTGAAGAAAATGTCGTAACCATATGAGCTCACCTGCCGCCAAAGTCATAGCTCATTATTCTTCTTCGGCACTTGATCTGGTTACAACATCCTATTTCTTACTTTTCCATGATACTAGGTATCTACCAATAAATACACAATACCCAAAAGTGGAGCGTCTATCTGCTGGTGAACCTACAAAGTCTGCATCACAATATTCGACAATCTGGGTGTGACCTCTGTTTTCATATAACACCCCTTGGCGTGTTCCCTTAATATAACGAAGAATGAATCGCGGCATCCGTCATTTATGGCACATGGTTATTCTGGCTAATTGCTGCCATCTGTATTTTAGAGATAGTGATTGGCTCTTTCTTTTACCTTTGTATTTTAGAGATAGTGATTGGCTCTTTCTTTTACCTTTGTATTTTATACACATCCTGTGTGCTTTGATGCGACCATGAAGAAGAAGAATACCAAGAAGCTAAAGAAATTAATCAATCAAAAGGAAGCGACAAGCGATATGAATAAATATACATAAACACAAAGCCGGCCAGTTAGATGGTAATCACGCAAATCCATAGCAAAACAACGGTAAAAATTTGGATAATGCATCCCGAATTGGCATTAATCTGTATAAGAGCCTAACAAAAATCAAACGGGACCTCGTTACTGGATCATGTATTGTTTAATATGCAAATGAAAAGGGTGTCGGTAGAGATACATTAGACCAAGGTACAACAGGGGTATGATTATAAAAATTTCATGGCAGAAGCATGATAAGTCAGATCCATCTGATGGACATTTCTCTCTTTAACTGGCAAACCATATAGAGAATCTCAACAAGCATTGATTTTTCTATATCACTCTACCAGCATTAGTTCCAGAATTACTTTTTGAGTTTTGAATATCTAAGAGGTACATAAGTGATTCCAAATAAAATAAAAAAATCAATATTAAACTCACTAGAGTCACGCATTTCTTTTCTCCTTAAAAACTCTAAACTTTGAGGCCACACGATCAACTAGCAAATCCACGATGCTTCCCTCTTTAAACTTTGTCAATAACTACCCTCTCTTTGGGTGTTTGTAAAATGTATTAAGGTTTTGGGAGCTGTCTCTTACTCCTTCATAAGTAGTTTGTTTTGGTCTTTCACCTACAAATAGTAATAATAAGAAAAAAAAATTTGGATCACTGAGGTATTATTTAGATGCACCTCTTGTTTTCCATTTTAATAACAAAAAAAACAGCAACTTTTGTATAAAATACAAAAGCTTTTTGAGAACTACCCTAAAACAATAATAACTTCTAAAATCCATTGAAATTGTATCACCTTAAATTGTAAAAAAATTTAAAACAATTTTTAAAGACATAAGGAAAACATTATATTTTATATCCCAGTACTATATTTTATAAGAATTTAACTACCATTTTCCTCTTTAAAAAATAGAGAAGTGAATCTAAACAAGCACTATTTAGGTTTTCTTAATTATAAAATGTACCATGATTTGGATTCTGTTCACAAGCATATCATTAGGCTAGTAGATTTTCTGGTAAGTCGAAAATAGATGGATTATTTGCAAGAGCTGTACCTTATAATAGTGGCCATTACTAAATGAAAAAAGACTAAAATGAGCAGGAAATTTGTGATTCTTTAACTAAATATAAAAAAATCAAATCAAAGCAATACCTCAAGAACCCCTCCGAGTAGAATATTTTAAGACTCGAGAAGAAAAGCTTTAGAGCAGAGCCTTTGCTTTTCTTTGCATAAACCACGAGGCACGGACCGGTATAAACAGCGCGTATAGCAAGCCATCATAGAATTATTCATTGTTCTAGATTAAAGAAAGAAGAACAAAATCCACCATCATCACCATATTTTATGTACTTAACTTAAAAGGACTTTTACATTTATCATGGGAACATTAGCCTTAGTGGAGGAAAAAAATTTGCTAAGGTATATCACATTTACATTAGAGCAAACAACGAAATGCCTTCCTTGGTGATATCAAAACTTTAGTGTCATATTTACTTATTTTGTGAACCACCTAAGAATACTTACAATTGAAAATTAATACACATGTGGAATAAAATAAGCTTTAAGGTACCATATAAACCTGAATATTCTCAAATAAGAATCAAAACAATCAATTTCAATTTAAAAACTAATTAGATAATATTAGATTTTGGATTCTCATTTTCCACACCTATTAATCAAAGTTTTGAGTCAGCGGAAGAACACCACAACGCATATGTGAATTGAAACTTTTTCCTCTATTATTTTAAAAATAAACATAATAATGAGTATTTCATTAGATTAAGTTAGTTTTCATTAAGGGAAAACTTGGGGCGGGAACCATGATCTGGAGTTTAAAATTTAGGCGCAGGAAGGTATTGCTGTTTGAATGGTTTGGTGTTGGCCTGCAATAGTTCTATTATCTACAATCAAATTCATTTTTTTCAACTTACATTCAATTTTTTCTTTTTTTTTTGATCGGTAAAAAGCAATATTTATATAAATGAAAGAATAGCTGTAAGATTAAAGTACACAAGAGTACAGGAACACTAACACACTCTCACTAAACCCGTCAGTAACCCATGAAAGAATTTGAGTTATCACTTGCATGCGCTTAGCCACGCCCCCCTGGTAAACGAAAGATTTCATCCTCGAGCGAGAGACTCATTTCCAAAAACCACCATGTTCCTTTCAAACACGGCGTCAAAATAAACAAGGAGCCGCCATCCATACTCCCTTTTTGCCGACACTAGCAGCTTTGTCAAACAAGGAGGATTGCGAGCCGTGCGGGGGAACACCCAATTAGCTTGATAGTGCCAAAGATCATAACATCTTTTGGCTCTCGCACAATGGATAAGCAAGTGGTCTATTATTTACCTCATACTCTTCATAAAAACACCTTACCTATTCTTGGGGAATCCCTCTCCTCTTCAGTTGATCCAACGTTAGCACCTTACCCCAGAAAGCTTCCCAGGCGAAAAAACCCAATTTTGGGGGAACGATTGGGTTCCAAATGGATCTACTAGGGAAATCTAAAGGAGGAGAAAACATCAGCTTACGATACATATGTCTAACTGAAAAACCATCAGTACTAGATTCCTTTAGCAGCAGACGATCCTCTTGCACAGACCTAATCTTCTTGTTGTGAAGAAAAAGAAAGAACCTTTCCACCTCTTGTCTCGATACATTTGAAAGGTCTAAGAAAGGCGGAGACCAAACCCGACCTCCTCGGACCAGATCCCAGACATCTACTACCTCGCGTCCTTATGAGGCACTTGGGTTGAACAAAGTGGGAAGGCTTGGCTCGGCACCGGCTCTCGTCGCACCGAGAAGGATCCTTCCAAAAACCCTGACCTTACCATTTCCTAGGAGGAAATAGCATTTTTGAGAGAAGGTAAATAATTCTTCGATGTCTTTCCATAAGCGATGCCATAAACATACGATGTCTACAGTATACCAACTGACTTCCTCTCCAAACTTGAGTGCGATCACCAATCTCGAAGATCCCTCTCATTAGCAAACCGCCAACACCACTTACACAGCAGTGCTTGGTTCATCACGGAAAGGCCTCTCACCCCTAACCCCCCTCTACTTTTCTCTAGGCAAACTGTTTTCCAGTTGACCAGATGTGGTTTCCGATCAAGATTCCCTCCGCCCCAAAGAAAGTCTCTCTGAATCTTCTCCAGTCTAGCACAAACAATCTTTGGCATTCTAAACAGGGAGAGGAAGTAAATGGGGAGGCTAGCCAAAGTACTTGAATAGAAAGTGTGAGCCTCCCCGGCCCTTTGAGATATATTGTCTTTTCGGGAGGACGACCTTTTTCTAAATCTTTCTTGATAGAATCCCAGGACCCCCGAGGCGTAGGGGCTCCCGAGAGGAGACCCGAATGGAGTGGGGAGGGACCCAACCCTACAACCAAGCTCAGCTGCTAGCGACTCCACATTGTCCACCCTTCCTAGAGGAATAATCTCACTTTTGTTAAGGTTAATTTTCAATCTGAAAGGCTTGAACCATTAGCGTCCAGCAAGCACATCATTTGCTCGGTTGGCTTCACAAAAACAATAGTATCATCCGATATAAAAGGTGGGAGATGACCATCTCCCCCTCCCACTATTCCCAATCGCACCCGAAATAAAATTGTCTTCCAGCTCGCTTTGACGGTCTTCGACACTTCCATCACAGGCAACAAAAGATATGGCGATAGAGGATCCCCTTGTCTCAGACCTCTTGAACTCCGAAAGAAACCAGCAGGAGAACCATTAAACATGACGACGAGCTAGGTGGAAATGCATATGAATCCACCTAATCCATTTTGGCCCCGAACCATTCTCTTGGCGTCTGCGAGAAGAAAGTCCCACGATGATCATAAGCGCACTTTCAATGTCAACTTACACATAAGCCCTTTCTCTTTCCTTCTTATGCTTGAGTCCACAACCTCATTTGCTATCATATTTGCATCGGTTACCTCCCCTTCTGGCGCGTTACGAGGCTGAAATAATCATTGTAACCCTTTTAATTACGTTTGCCAACACTTTGATAAAATTTTATAGAGGCTAAAATGGCCCAGTTGGTCTCGAGTCCTTGAGGATCCTCAACGGTACTACCCTTGGCACGGGACTAGGAAAGTAGCATTAAGACTTTTTACAAATTTGCTCATTTGGAAAGTAAAAAGCCATAACTCCTCTTTCACAAAATCCCAACTGAAAGACCAGAAAGCTATTGGAAAACCATCTGGTCCTGGGGCTTTATTGTCGTTAAGCCCAGAGACTGCTGCTAGGATTTCCTCCTCTGTGAACATTTCTTCCAACTTAGCGGGCCCGATCTGGCATGATCAAATTGAGGTGTAGGTCTGGGTGGCGGGCACGGTGTTTGAAGCAGAGAGGAGACTTTGGAAGCACCAACGGTTCATCTCTAACCTCGACCTCATAACTTGGTCTTCTCCCATTGATGTTGATGCTGCACTAGTAGTTTCTCCTTCTATGAAATTGGCCATTCTATAGAAAAAACCAGTGTTTAAATCCTTCTTGACCAAATCTCTCTGGACTTTGTCTCAGAGACTCTTCAAATCCGCCCTTAAAATCCTCTCTAGCCTTTTCCCTCTTCTTTGCTTCTTCAGGGACAACACCTTTTCCTTTTCCACATCATCCCGCTAAAGAAATCTATTTAAAGCCTTTTTTTCTTTTTATCCACTCTGCAAAAACCTCATATTCGGACCTTCAAAAATTCCTTTGAGCCTTTAATTTTGAAGCTAGAATAAAAGCGTAAGACAGAAAAATACGGACTTGCCACCCAGTCTCACAGGATCTATTAGGCACATGGCTTCAACCACATATTCTCAAACCGGAAGGGAGAAGGCCCGGATTTAATCCCATCACTGTCTAGCATCACATGACAGTGGTCAGACACTGGTCTCGGGAGAGTACTTTGAGTCACGTTGCAAAACTGATTTTCCCAATCCGCAGTCACCAAAAATCTGTCCAGGCGGGACATCCGCTGGTTATTGAGGCCACCCCTCCAGGTGAAAGGACCCCCTTGCAAAGGAAGATCTCTTAGCCCCAACTCATTAAGAACTTCATTAAAACTCCTCGCCAGAGTCTTGGCGAAACAATCGGATTTGCTTTTATTGGGGGAAAGAACCATGTGGAAGTCACTGATGCACCAAGGCCTCCCACAGGCCCTTCCACTTTGCACAAGTTCTTCCCCAAAAAGCAGGTTCCCTTTTACCTCTTAGCCGGTTGGCTGGAGCCCTGTGAAGGCCCAAAGAAAACCATCCTCCACATTTTTAAACATGCAAGTAACTGAAAAATAGCCTAATTCGGCCTCCACTAATTCCAATTTTCTCGTATCCCAAAACACTAAAATACCTCTGTTTGACCACTCGTATATTGATACTCGATGTCAGACCTACCCACCCCCGAACTTCACGTAGCGAGAGACAAATTTTAGTTTGGTTTCTTACAAACAAAACCAAGTCCACCTCTGAGACCTAATAAAATTTCAATAACGTTTGCTTTTGTTAGGGTTATTTTACCTCTAACATTCCACGAAACGGCTTTAGCTTCATTTGACTTTAGCAAAAATTCCCTTGCTCTTCACCTCTAATTTGACCTTTCCATTGTAGTTTGTGTGCATTCCGGCTTCCTCAGCTCACACTCTCACATCTTGTCTCTGCAGGGTCCCCCTTCCTTTTATCACCATCTTCTTGAGACATCCATTTTAGCGACAACTCCCACAATTTTCTCTTCAAAGCCAGCAGATTGTGACCTAAGGTCGCTAAATTTAATAAAGACGGCTATCTTCGAGGTGTGCTATCCACGAACTACGAGTTCCTGCAGGTGGGCTCCTCGCTCGGGGACCGGGGCCCGCCACGATTTGCTCCTTCCATAGGAACCTCGGCTAACCCGTTTCCCCACTCTCTACCGTCAGCCAACACCACCCTCAACGGTTCCATCTCCCCAAGTCCTCATGCTCATGGGACTCCCCCAAGCCTGAAGAGCCCCCGGAGAGAAGAGGCCGGCCAAAAACAGAGAAAATGGAAGGAGAAAAATCATTCGAGGACGCAGTTACGGACCTGGAACCTTTATGAGGATTCGAGAGAGCTTCAGGTCATCCTCCTCGGAGCACCTATATTCTGCTTCCCTCTAGAATAAAGAACGAGCAGCTGGACAGCCCTCTTCTCCCCTGACCTGTATTTTGAAAACCCAATAAATGGTTGATAGATGACCCCGCCCCCAGCCCTTTTTCCCACCAGCTCTCAAAACCAGAAGTTCCCCTCAGGCAAGATTTGTCTTCCTGGGCAAACAGCAAGGGATCCCGAGCACAAATCAAGCCGAGCTGGGTATCTCGTAATGTTTGTAGGATGGGTATGATCACTCCATCAAAGATCCTCAGATTTGCAAGCATAAAGGTACAAACAAAGATAACACATCAGGGTTTGAAGGTGAAAAACCGCATCAACACGTCGACAATGAATGGTCCTGGGTGTTCGGTTCATTGTGAACTTTCAAACGACGCTAAGAGGATCATATATAACAAATAAATAAATGAGAATTCCTTTGAATTGTTAAACAATATTTGAAAAATGGACAGTTACATACTTGAAAGAGCAAGAACCTAGGTTTTGGCCATGCTGCGACCCAATTTGCCAGATTTGCCCCAGATCCCGCGGCTCGCCCGGCAGCACGGATCGTCATGACGACCTTCTGCTTGGTGCCCTCGATGGCTGCCTCGCAAGCTCGCCTGAGCTCCTCGTCATCGGCGCTCGATTTCGCCATTGCAGCGTCTCCGCTCCGACAGATTCAACCGGAAACGTCAATGTGAGCCAATAAAGTAGTTCTCACATTGAACTACTTTTTGGTAACCATTTTTTGAGTTCTAATGGATTCCCATTTTAGTTTCTTGATAACCCTTTTTGAGATCTAATGGATTCCCATTTTCGTTTTTGTTATGGAGCCAATAATATTTTGTTTTCTTTGTTCCTTTTGGCTTTCAAATTATTTTAAACTGATTGGAACTTTAAAGTTTAAAGCACTGACAGTCAACCAGCAGTATAAAGTATTTGGATAAAATCTGCTATGGAATTTACTAGATATGTCAAAATTTGTGTATTTTGATAAAGCAAGAATACTCTTGCTTTCTTCGAACCTTCTTTAAAAAGAATATTTTTATTTAATTTAAATTAAAAATAATAATAATTGTTTTATTTCTAAACTTAAAATTCAGTTGAAGTTAAAAGTAATTTATACCAACCATAAAGCCGTCTATAAAAAACCTTTTCACGTTACTCCATCTGGATCTGGGTTTACTTATTGGGCTGCCAAGGGCCCAAAATCCATTTAATATTGGATTACGGGTTTGGGCCGACAGCCTATATGTTGCGGAGTTTTGAAATTTAATCAGATGATCGTGGAATGAATCTTGAAGCGACTTCCGATGGGAGTTCTTTAAAAATGGATATCAAATGCTATTTTGCAACCTTGAAACGATATTTTAGCCAGCATACAGCAGTGTTTTTACTCCGATGGTAGATCTGAAAATGGGGTGCCGTTTTAATAATCAAATATTTTTATTAAAAATATAATTAAAAACTAACGGTTATATTTTAAACGGGTATATTTTTTCATAACGATGTGTAACTTAGTTGTTCGATTCCCGATAATTGCGTCTTTCAACAGTGTTAAGCCATCGGACACAATTAATTTATCTTTTTATGAGAGAGTTAACGTAAACTGCGATTTTCTCCAATCTTGGAGCGACTTCATTTTGTATTGGGCGCGTCACGTGGGATTACTAAGATAGTATCGTTATAAATCGATTATCGTTAAAACAAAATCGGGTTAAAGAGCAGTCATATTGCAAATCCGTCTACAAAAGCAAAAATAAAAATTATAATCGATTTAAGAACAAATGATTTATAAAATTATCTGAATAAATCTATCAATTATAAAATTTATAATCAGTTTAAAGAATGATCAATTTATCAATTTATCAATTTAAATTTAAAAAATCAATTTGTCATCCTAAAAGAATGAGCAATTTATCAATTAAAAAAATTATAATTAATTTAAAGAATGAGCAATTTATAAAGTATACAAATGAATCTACCAATTATAAAATTTAAAATCAATTTAAAGATTGAACAATTTATTAATTTAAAAATTATCAATTTATCAATTTAAAATTAAAAAATCAATTTGTCAATTTTAAGAATGAGCAATTTATCAATTAAAAAAATTATAATCAGTTTAAAAAATGAGCAATTTATAAAGTATACAAATCAATCTACCAATTATAAAATTTAAAATCAATTTAAATATTGAGCAATTTATTAATTAAAAAATTATCAAGTTATCAATTTAAATTTAAAAAATCAATTTAATGTTGAGAATGAGCAATTTATCGATTAAAAAAATTATAATCAATTTAAAAAATGAGACATTTATAAAATATACAAATCAATTTATCAATTATAAAACCTATAGAAATGAATTTAAAGAATTAATAATTTATCAATTTTGATTAAAAAATCAAAATTTCAATTTTTAAAGAGGCAGTTTCATACCCGTCCTTCTTCTTCCTCCCTTCTTTCTTCCTCTTCCCCTTTTTTCTTCCTCTTCCTCCAAACGGCGTTACACTTACGAGGTTAAACTGCATTGCGCATGGGTCAGTTGATTCGGGAAGGCGTGTTGAGAAGGAAGGCAATTTAAAGGTAAGTTCATTTCACAGAATGATTCTGTAATTTTATAGGGGTGAAGTAAAATTATAGTAGTTGAGGCCCAGTTGTCGAACGGTAGCCACCAACGGCTATTTTATGTCTTCAGCCTTGGCACTACCGAAAGTTGCGAATATGGCGCGGCAAACTCGGATGACATTTTGCCACACTCCGTGCAATTTTTCATTGGGCTTTAAATTTTATAGTTTTGGAGTGCGAATTTTAGTAGTTATGGATATGACACCCCAGATAGCAACTCCCTTTGGAGTTGCTCATAGGCTTTGAAAGTGCCAGCCAATTTATGACGTCAAAATTTGCTATTTCATAATTTATTTGAATTATGGCTTTTATTTTGAAGAACTTTTTTTTTTCAATATTATTAATTCTATAGTTTTTTTTTTTTTACTAAAAATTATTCAGAAGGAACACAAGGAGAAAAAAAAAAAAAAAGAAGAAAACAATTCAATCCAAAAGAAAAAAATAATAATAAAAAAGGAAGGAAGGAATATTTGAACATGAAAAAAACGTTCTATTTAACAAAAATTTATAAACCAAACATAAATCATCTTATTATGAGAATATTATTTACATTAAAAAATATATCAGTGTTAGGTGTAATAATATCACTACTAAGCAATGCAAATCATGCTACTTAAATTTGAGAATAAGTCACTTAAAGATTCTTTGAATAAGTTGCAAAGAGTCGCTTTCAATTCAACTGGCTTATATAATAAATTTAAGTCACGGTCTAAACTTAAAATAGTGAGTCACTTAAATATTCTTTGAATAAGTTGTAAATAGTTGCTTTCAATTCAACTGATTTATATAATAAATTTAAAATCAGTCTAAACATAAAATTCCAAAATAAAATGGTGTCAGATTTGGGTTCAAAATAACCCTTTTATAAAAACAAATATTCATTTTAGATAACTTTTGAAATTTTTATTCAAAATGACTCTCTTATGCCACATAGAAGAGATATTTAATTTTTAATTTTTCAATTTAATTTAAATATAACAACGGCTTCATTTTGAATTAAAATCGTCAAAAAATCACGGTTTTAGTTTAAAAATGAAACCCCGAGTTTCTAACTCGACTTTAGTTTAAGCGAAGTAGTTTTTGAATAAAATTTACAAATGTGATCTATAATCCAATATATATATATATATATATATATATATATATATATATATATATATATATATATATATATTTATTTATTTGAATAAAAAGCTCATTTTAACCCAAAGCTCATGAATAAAATGTTGAGCATATTTTTTTTGATAATAAAATAAAATATGTTGAGCTTCTAAAATGCCTTTTCTTTGTCAATTTTTTAATTTTCTATTTTTTGTTATACTACTTTTTTTAAAGACCCAAATAGCCTTAAAAGAATGGAACATGTAAATTAATTGGTGGGCAGAACTGGTCAATGTTTGGGTTTCATGCAAAAATCTTCTTCCCATTGGAAGGAAGGAAGGAATAAAAATTGAAGGCGTCAACAATGGACTAATTACTAACTACTCCCGTATTGGGCCAATTCAAATAACTTCTATCATTCATTGCTTTAATTAATGAACAAATCAACCCATTAGTGCCGAATTACCCAACCTGTCTTAAAAGTCAAAAGATAATTTATTTCAGGACTATTGGTTATAAAAAATTAAACAATCAAATTAATTTTAACAAATCACGAGTTTCATGGCGGTTTTAATGAGTCGTGGCCACATCAACACATGAGAAAACTTTGTCACTTTGGAAGTTCAAATTTGTTCCTACACTAGATTAATTTGCTTCATCTGACTCAACATGGTTTTTAAGGATTTCACATTATGCAGCGATTTACCTAGTAAATGAGAAATCAAAGATCATAAAGGATGGCTCACTTCATAGTATGTGAGACGGATGCTCTTAAACACCTCACGAGCTTGTGAATCCTTGCTAACATATCGAGGATGAAATCACAATTAAATGAAGATGAAAAATTGTGTCAATGCACAGTTTTGCAGAGTTCATATAGAAACTAAATGATTAAATCTCACTTTGAGGCATCAAGCTGGAGATATACGAAATCATTCAAACGCATTGAGCTAGTGTCAATGGGTAGAAGTCATTTCAATTTAATGAGGGAAATAGGAAAGAATATCATGGGCACGACGTTGTGGGAGGATACATTGATCCATATGGCACATAAAGAATTCACAAGCCCGCAGAGAGATCCAGTCTCAATGAATTTTAACTCCCAAACAAACGACTAGAGCATTCTAACAATTGCCCTCCAAATGCCTAAAGCAGCGTTGTAAAATTTAAACAAGGCAAAGCATAAACATGGTGACTTTTAATCCAGGTCATGAATTTCTCATCGTATCAGGCAAAATGTAATAAACCAGTGGCTCGCTGATTTACAATTGATTGTTGGGACGGAACTTAGATATTCGAGACAAAGCGTGCGCGTGATTTACCTTTGCCACTCCAAGTCTCGAGATAAAACATGTTTACCCGGCAGAGTATCCTTCTCCACAAGTCTAACGGGGCAGACTAACGATTAATTAACTCACAGTCCTCAACATATCTTAAGGCTTCTATGACCCTCCCAACGATTTATCCACACTCATGAGGATCTTCAAATTACCCTTTCATAGTGAAGATCTTATTTACTAAATTTTAACAGACATTTGTATCGCATCAAGAAAGCCACCTATTCCTCCAATCATACCCAGTAAGCATCATTACAACACCTGGGATTAGTAAAACCCTAAATAATTGACAGAAAAAAGTGTAGCGTACCATTCCAAACCACTTTCGAAGCTAACACATCAACAACAAGCACTTTAGCTGCTCTTTACAAATAAGCAAACGTTAAAGAAAGAGAGTTAGTAGAATCGAGAGGTAATTCCTAGTTTTCATACGCATCCGGTTGTGTTCTGATATATTAAAAATAAAGAAATACAACTATATTCAATAAACGTTGATTAGAAATCAGCACATATAATGCAAAAGCTCCACCCCTTTCGCTTCTGAGCTAAAGTAAAAAATTTTGAATCTTTTAACAAGTTAGGGATAGATTTGGATTCGTAAGATTTTTTCCTTTATTTTCCTCCAATTTCTCAACGACCAAACAAAAACACAAATATATAGAAGACTACCTTTCGAGCAAGAAGGCGATAAGCCTTTTTCACATCGGCGGAGGAAGCAGCCCGAGAAAGTCCGAGCACGGCGTAGTGGTCCTGATCACCGTTGATCACTACTAGAAAGATCCACCGCGGCCACCACCGAAGCGACCACCCCTACCGCCGCCACGACCACCGTCTCGGCCCCTAAAACCACCGCCTCTACCTCTTGGAGGTCGCATGGTCCACAGATCAACCAGAAGTAGGAGATGAGAAGAGTTGAGGGAAAATGTGTGTGGGTATGGCGAGCAGCAGAGCAGATGACTAGGGTTTAGTTTTAATGGAGGGTATGAAATTTGAAAAGAATATAGAGGGATGGGGGGGGGAGAGAAGGTCACATGGAAGCAGAGCTGGAAAGAGAGAGAGAGTGTAGTGTAGAACAACATCAACATCAACATCAAGATCAGAACATCATCATCGTCATGGAGTATTATTATTGAGATTTGTGATCTAAAATACTTTGTTATCCGAGCAATGAAGGTGTTACTTTAATATAGCTTATGATTTTCGAGGCAAGGATACTTATAGAACTGGTTGATACCACGGGGATAAACGCAGCAGCGTGGACCATGTGATCCCTGACTCAAGTACAATTGTATCCTAATGGGGAGAGAGAATAATGTAAACGTGATAAAGAAAAGCAAACATACTTGGAGTTGGGAAGGAAATCTCTCGATAGCGAAAGCTTGGCAGGGTCAATGTAGAAGTTACCATCAGCGTGGTAACTTACCCGAATAACCCGAAAAGAGAAGAGAGTAGGCGAGAAGCAAAAATTTAATATTTGGCAAAAATTTAGTATTTGTCCATGTATCATCATTAAATTTAAAGATTTGGCAACAAAATATGTACCATCCAGTTGTTCCAAGAATCAAATTTTACTTGAAAATTTAAAGATAACTTTTTTAGGTCATTTTCTTTTTTCATATGTAAGATGTAGATATCACACATTTTATATATCATATACAAATAAAAAGCTTTTCATATGTCTTTATAGATTTTGTTTGATATGATATTTTGTGTTTTGATTGAACTTGAAGAACTAGTAATTCCAAATTCGAGGAAATGGATCTATAACCTATCGGTCTAGGTATATTGATCACCTGCGTTTTCTTGAAACAATCCACTCTTCGGGGTGACTTCAATCGAACAAACAATTTAAGATGCAGATAATAATTATTTCTCTAATTTTATTAGGTATCGATTTAAAATTTTGATATGGATGGTCAGCCATCAGGCGGTCCAAAACAACGAAAAGCAGAGAAAAATTTAAAAAAAAAAAAAGAAAGAGGTTGTCGGTCGTGGATTAGTATTATTAGTGATTTTGCATGTGCTTACCTTCTCGGTAGTCTTATCAATTAATGCAGGAAAAAGAAAGGAAAAGAGAAAGAGAGGCAGAAGCAGATGAAGAGTATGGTGGCACCATCAGCGTGGTCAATTACTCGAATAACCCGCGTCAATGCCCTCAAAATCCCCAATTCATCTCCTCCATTTTTCGATTTTCTTTAGGTCTGACCCTACTCTTTATTCTCGTCTTCTGTATCTCCTCTTTCCATGGCGGCCTCCTCTGCTCTGGTACATCACTCTCTCTATCTCTCTTAATTATTGGGATTTTGTTTTTGCGCTTCTTTTATCTCTGTTCATGCGGTTGTCGTCGTTGTTGTTATTACTATTATTAATTTTCTCCTGGTTTTACTCAGACTGCGTCATCCGGGGACGTCACCACTGATGCTGAAGTCTTTGAACTGATCAAAGCTCATCAGGTTGGTTCTTTTCCCTTTTTGTTTATTTATTTATTAATTTTGAGAACCTTGAAGAGTTGAAAGCTGTTTTGGCTCTTGCTTCAAAGCACACATACTTAATGGTGTGTGGGCAAATGGGGAAACAGTTTGTATTCTAAAATCTTGAGTTGTTGTTGCAGGAAAAGGCTGCTCGGCTTCCCTCCGCTTGAAATCAGAACTGTTGTTAATCACAGTGTGCAAGGCATACTTTCACTATTTCTCAGGTCTTCGATTCCTTTGCTTTTGAAATTTTAAGATTTTATGAATGATTTATTAAAAGGAGATAAATACAAGTAAACATTTCCTGCATGCTAGTTCGGTTTGCTACTTGTTTATTAATGGTTCTGAACTTAGCACCTGAAACCAATGTAGGTGGATATCCAAAAAATAAAAATAAATAATAAAGGGAAAAAAAAAGAACGTTATAGAGTGATCACAGAATGGTTTTTTATTTTTATTTTTTTTTTATTCAGCATTTTGTGAAGGGTTTGTGGCTGGAATAAACATACTTCTAATATTGTCTTATCAAGCTGAATTAACTTGAATAGAAACTCTCAGAAGTAATGTTAGCATCCGGGCTTAACAATCCTTTACTTGTTCTTGTTTTATCAACTAGATATTTGAGAGGGTTTGATGCTTGTTCACAATTTGGTTTTGTATGTTGGTTTCTTTCAATATTTTTTCATTCAAATGCGCAAAGATGCTCTATGCACAAATAAGGAGGAGAAATATTACTGCCTTTTGCTTTTTGGTTGCCGCTATGTTCTTAAACAAAGAATAGGTTTTATGTAGCCGAGCAAATGCATTCATCATCCCTGACAGGCCGGGGACTGCTCAAGACATTTAAATCAAGATAATGTGTTCTTTAATCAAGCAATCTTGACGTCCCGATAATTAATTATGGGAGAAACCATGGTATAACTAAAGATATTGAGAAAACTGATTTCGTGTCACTAATGCCGACAACTTCTGCTGGATTTTGAATTCAAGACTCTGTCTATGGTGTGTGTGAAGAGAGAAAAATAGAGAATTCCTAATTTTATTATTTCCTCAGAATAATGAATCTAATCTATACATTACATATTGGACTTATATATATAGGACTCACAATACAGTAAGACAATAAAGGAAAATATCACAATATCTAACATTCCCTGCTTCGAGCATATATGTCATAGTATGCACCAAGCTTGTTACAATGTATTTAATTCTAGGACCTCGAGAGATTTAGTAAAAATGTCTCGCTAATGATCATTTGAATTGACAAACTAGTAGCTATACATCCATGCGTATCTTCTCTAATGAAGTGGCGCTCAACTTCAACGCTGGGTTTATTCTCTACAAGACTGGATTGGATGCAATATGCAAAGCAGCCTAGTTATCACAGATGATGAGCTTCATCTGTTCACCCTTTCCAAATCTCAACTCCTGGAGAAGGTGTCTCAGCCATATGAGTTCACATGTTGCCAAGGCCATAGCTCGATACTCGGCTTCAGCGCTAGATCTAGCCACTACATGTTGTTTTCTACTTTCCGTGATATTAGGTTACCACCAATGAAACACAAGATCTCTAAGTGGAACGTCTATCCGTGGGTGAGCTAGCCCAATCTGCATCTGTGTAACCAATAACCTGGGTGTGACCTCTATTCTCGTACAACACACCTTTGACCGTGTACTTTTAATATATCAAGAATGCGGATTACAAAACGGCTATCACATGGTGACTGTGAGGGAATCACTAACAACACTTACCGAAAGGAAATGTCCCGCCGGTAATGCGAGATAATTCGGGCTTACCCACTGGGCCGCCGATATCTCCCAGATCTCCGAAGACTGGCCCCGGTACAAGTTTGACATTAGATCCATAGGAGTGTCAACCGGCTACGCCTAACACACCCCTGCTTCCAAGATGCCTAAAGCATACTCCGTCAAAGAGGACTACACCCGTAACCTGGATTGAGCTTATCTCAATCCCCAAAAAGTACTTGAGTTTCCCCCAAGTCTTTTGTTTGAAAGTGGGTAAAGATGCTGCTTTAGTTTCGAATACCATCCTCGATCACGCTCGTAATGACGATGTCATCCACATAAACAACCAGAGTAAATACACCGCCTCAAGCAGTTATGGATGATAAAAAACCGAATGGTCTCACAGACGCTAAGCATGCCAAATTCTTGAACAATGTAACTAAACGTGCTAAACCATGCTCGCCGAGGAGGCTGTTTTCAAGCTATATAGAGAGCGCGCCAGAACCCTCGCACACTTAAACCAGACTTCGAGCAACAAAACCAGTGGTTGCTCATTATAAACTTCCTACGAGATCACCATGAAGGAAAGCATTTTTAATATCCAACTAAAAGCTACCAGAAATTACATAGCAAATATGGAGAGAAGCAGACGGACAGAAGCAATCTTGGCAACAAGGGAGAAGGTGTCACCATAATCGCAACTATGTAAAATCGAGTATATCCTTTAGCAAATCCGGCTTTAGATATCACCCACACGGCTGACTGGTAGATTCCAACCACAACCAACCTGAAACTTACCAACCCGGCAAAACAACAAGATCCTAGCGCCAAGTGGGAGTACGAGTACCCATTTCATCTACCATTGTTCGTCACAGCCTTTCGATGGGAAAGGGCCTCATCGTGTTCTAGGAAGAGAAATGGTGGAAATAAGAGGAAACAACCACAGAGTAAAAACGATAATCGATGGTAACCAAAATTGTAAATAGGATGAGTATTTGCTAGTGTAGCGATTACCTTTTCGAAGAGCAATGGGCGTCATCGCGCAATGTGCAGAAATGGGCAGAGTAGTTTCGGGAAGGAGAGGAAGTGAGTCAACAAAATAGCCTCAAAGAGTAAGGGAAAGGAACAACGACACGGGGACGACGATGATAGACCTGAAGGGGACGAGAAGATAGATCATCAAATCTAGGCGAGGAGATGATAGGAAGGGGTAAGACTTCAGTAACGGGAAGAGACTCGGAGGAGGAGAAGAAGAAGGGGGAGTCCTCGAAGAAGTGACATCAATGAGAGAAAGTACCTACGAGTCAGAGGGGGAATAACAACGGAGCACCCTTCAAGTCGGGAGGCCTAGAAGATTTATTTCTCGTGGCCTTGGCTGAAAGCTTGTCTTGTCCTAGAGTGAGAATATGAACAAAGCAGGTACAACCAAAAACACGAGGAGGAAGGAAAAACAAAGAGGTCGGGTCGTGAAAGAAGTTGAATGAGGAACTGAAAGCATGTAATACGTATGAGGGCATACGACAATCAAATAACAAGATAAGGACGTCCCAAAAACGAAAAGGAACATGATAGTGGAGAAGGAGAGCACGAGCCGCTCTCAATAAGATGATATTCTACGCTCAAAATACCCCATTTCACAGGAGTATGAGTACAAGAAGACGACGAAGGATCCCATGTCGGGACATAAATGAAAATAAATGAAATAAAGGGTGCGTAAAATATTCTCTGCATTATCACTACGCATCACACAAATGTATTGAACTGGTAAGAATTTCAAGATAAAATTTCTCTGAAAATGTAAAATAACTACCAGTTTTCATTAAAAATAACCAAGACATCGAGAATAGTCATCACCTAAAGTGACAAAATAATCAAACCCTAAAGTGACGTTAGCCGGCTGCTGACCCTTAAACATCGCTGTGGACAAGGTCAAAAGAGTTGTCGCTTCGATTATTCAAACGCCATGAACGACACGAGTATGTTTCCTGTTTACTGTGACTCATGCAAGTGACGACAAAGCGGAAAACGAGGGACCATCTTCTGAACTTGGGAAGACTAGCGGCCTGCACGACCGTGGGATGAGGAGTGGAGCATCGCAAACAATAAACCGCAGAGATGATTGGCGCAGGTGAGGTGACAGGCCCTATGACTCACGCCCGATGCCAATCGCCTTCCCCGCATCTCGGCCCCGCATAAGTCACGAATTTATCAGAAAAAATAATGGAACGGTTAAGAGTACGAGTGATTTTACTGATAGAAATAAGATTAAAAGGACACTCAGGAGTATAAATGACAGAGGTGAGGTAGAAGTGAGAGGATGAGCTAAACCAATACCTTTAGCCACGCTTGAGAACCATTAGGCCAAGGTACAAGAAAAGTGGTGGTAGTAAAGAGAAAGAGTAAAGATCTTTATTACCAAAAATGTGACCTAAGCACCGTAGTCTAGAACTATGGTCCAAGAGAGAAGATGTATGAGTAAGTGCACAGAGCATTAATGGCCTAAGTACCAGGCAATGTATCCGACTGTCGCTGATAAATAAGATAGGGCATCATACTCACCGGCTGTGCTGGGGGAACACCCCGGCAAGGGAGCTCAGTCTCAAGCATCGAGAATTAGAATCAAGACCGTCACGTGTGCAAGCAAGGAGGACGTCCATGCAACCGATAACAACGATCACGGTGTGGCCAAACTTATCGCATTAGGGAGCAACGAGGACGTTGCCTCGACTTCGGCACCACCGCCCCTCCCCGAAGGTTAAAGATAGAGAAACCAACACGAAGAATCTAAAGAGCCATCGATTGCAAAGTCTCGTGGTGGAGGAGATACGAGGAGGCGAGCAAACACATCATCCAAGGATTCGACCGATGGATCACAAGAATCCGATTCCTAGGGTCTCAAGATCCTGACGGAGGCCAATGAGTAAGGACCATAAAGAACTTGTCAACCTCAAGCGCTTTGCTGAAAGCCCCAACGCCACTAGTAAAGAGGCATCAATGTCGAACTCCTCCTTAAGAGAGGCACCGCCAATATAATTAGATAGATCCATGTCTGTCATGGATATTAACAATACAAGCCACCTTATAAAGAAAGCCGGATATCATTCGTATGTGAGTTTTCGCCTCGATTCCAAACTTAGAACATGTCTTGTAAGCCCGCATGAAGCAAAATTTTCGATCAACCGACCGCCATAATACGCTACATGGGGCCAGGCATCTATTTTCTTCCAAAGGGCACCTTGTCAACACTGTGTATATCATCCTCCTGTAATAAGATGATCCTCATAACCCCGTCTCCATGAACCGTAGTTCCACGTGTTTTAATCAGAGAGATACCTCTCACTACCAATCAATTTTTCGATGTGATAGTAGGAGATCCAGAGATAACGCATTTAAAATAGAATTTTAGCCGCCATATCCAATGAATCGGAGATCGAACCACGCTTCGATCAAGAGAGCCCTAATAAGAGGGGCGACCACTACGCGGAGTCAAGATGAAGGTGCGGACCCAAACCGTAATACGACCGAAGATGGAACTCAAGCCGATCAAGATGAATCAAGCGATCAAGATGAACCAAGCGATCAAGATGAACTGCTTCGACTGGGCAAATGCAGAAAAAGGTCAAAAGGTGGAGAGTTATGTCAAGACCGGAGGGGCTAGAACACTGAAGACGCCGACGACCTCGACCGTGGAGGCCTGGCAACGGAGAAGGGAGCCACGAGTCGACACGCGCACTCACGCCGCCGGCAGGCGTGCACTGAAGTCACGAGAAGACGCGCTGACGGCGCATGATGCCTAAGCCGGCGGTGGCCACCGGCACAGATCGCCCTCTCGCCTGCAAAGTCGCGGGTTTTCTACCGGTAAGCAGCTTCCCGAAGTCAGCCGGCCGTAGCGCGACGACGGCACGGCCGCGCCGGGCGGCGGCCATGCGGGTAGTGAGAAGGAGATCCGGCGGCTGAGAAGGAGATCGGAATGAAACACGATCAA
>JAEQBH010004997.1:0-205781 GCA_016808115.1 Tetrastigma voinierianum | reverse complement strand
CACATCATGGCCCATTGTGAAACCCCCTTCGCATGGTCACACGCTGGAAGTACATGGAGCACGATGATCGCGTTGCAAGTGTCCACCCGCTTCCATGAGCGTAGCCAGTGGAGAAAGGCAACGCTCGGCAGTGTCTCCACGATTGGGAAGGCAACACGTAAACCATTATGTTGATTCCAAGGCTTGATTCAAGCTTTATAGCTAGAATGAGTGAGGGACATAGGGCAATAGTTCGCTGCACGAGCAAAGTGAGCCTACCAATCCACATTACCTCAAACACCACTCCTCACACGCCATCGCCGACTCACAAGATGCACCACACACCGAACCGTGACTAGTTGGGAGTTGTCTCCTAACAAGCACACGGAAGCAACAAGTGATGCCTTTGTAGTACCATTGTAGGCATGAGAAGAATGATAATACTATTTCCAAGCAACCGAATAGTTGGTCAAGCAACAAAAGACAAGCCTAGACAACAAGATTGAAAGTCTAAGCAGGTCTAAGCCACTATGTCTAGGAAATGAACAATGCCGAGGCATCGTGTCTAGGCATGGCATGGCACTAGGCCGAGGCACCATGCCCAGTGATGTATTCCCAAGCAGAATCGCAGTCTAGCATGTCATGGCGCTTAGTCCCGAGGCAACTCGCTTAAGGTACGGGAGTAGGGAACCCGTGCTCAGCAAGGCACTAAAGCCAGCACCGTGCCTAGGCAAGGCATTAAGCTAAGGAACCTTGCCTAGGAAAGGCGCTAAGCCGAGGAACCATGCCTAGGCAAGGCACTAAGACGAGGCATCGTGCCTAGGCATGACACTAGCACGGTGCCTAAGCATGCACCAGGTCCAGGAATCATGCCTAAGCATGCACTAGGTCAACGCTTCATGCCTAGGCAGCATGCACCAGCATCGCTGGTCCCGTGCTCAGCCAAGGCACCAAGCGGAGGCACCATGGCTAAGGAACGAGGCATGCTTGCAACGCGGAGGAACATCCGTTTATAGGCTTCGGGCGACCGAGGGCAGCAAGATGGCGCCTTTAGGCAAACGGCAGCCGACAAAAGACCGCACGGGGAGAAGAAAGGGGTCATTGTCTAGTTGTACAGGAAAACGGATGTCGAGGGCTTGGGGGTGGCATATGAGTACACCCATGCCACAAGTCGCATAGGTGTGCACCCCGTGGTAGCACCAGCGCGTTGTGCCTGCCAAGGCACAGTTTTCCAAGTAAGGCACTAAGCCGAGGCACCATGCCTAGGCATGCACTGTGTTTCGAGGCATCATGCCTAGGCATGCACTAGGTGCTAAGTAACTTGCTCGTGCAAGGCACTAGGGCGAAGGCACCATGGCTAGGCATGCACTGCGCAGCACCGCTCAGCCAAGGCACTAGGCGAGGGCCCCATGCCTAGGCACGCACCAGCCAAAGCATCGTGACTAGGCATATCTAGTCGAGACACTCGTCAGGCATGCACTAGGGCCGAGGCACCGTCGAGGTATTAACAGCCCAGGCACCCTATCGAGGCATGCACTAGGTTTAGGCACCATGCCCGGTGCAAGGCACTAGGCCGAGGATGAAATCACGCCCAGGCAAGGCATCAGGTCAGGCACCTGGTTTGAACACACCAAACCACGTTAGTACGCTGCCTCAGCCCATTGTACGGACATGGTATTTTGACCATTTTATGAGAATCTTTATTATTATGATGATTTGCATTTATTATATATACCTTGAATAATATTATTAATTTTTCTTAAATGTCCTTAATCTGCTATCGCTATGGGAACAACAATGATTAAGATTATTGAAAGTTTGATCGGATATTCATGGGATGAATATGTGTATGAGATACAAATCAAATTTATATCTATTTGTTGAGAACAAATATTGATAGACCCGTCTCTTGATTTAATACATGGATCAAAAGTCATAAGTTAATCTCTACATACAGTCATTAAATCCTTTTCGACCGAGATCGCTATAGTTCCTCAACATAAGGAATACAGGTTTTGATATAATCAAACGTTGTCTTTAATCGGATGACTATAAGGTTATACTTGAACATAATAAGAATTTTGTAGTGAGATATGAGCGATTAAGATGGGAGCCTGTCCCTCTTATTATAAGAGATATATCTCAGGGTGCCCTCGACAATTGAGACTCAGAAATGCATGTCGCGCTCAAATGAACTGAAGTGGAGACTCAATGTCATTTGTTTGGTCGCCTACTGGGCTTCGAGTAATCAAAGAGGAATGATATAAGCGACTTTGTCCATGCCTTATATTTCTATCAAGATATCATGAGACAAAAAGGATTATGTCATTATTGCATAAGGTTGGTTTCTGATCATGAGCTTTCATTTAACTTCGTAGTCACAATGCCCTGCAGAGGCCACTTATGACTCGTAGGATCAAAAAATGTGATTTAGCCCACCGGCCAATGTTAATTGAACCTATAGGGTCGCACATTAAGAACAAATAATAACGGTTATGGTTTTTTCACCTCTCTCGTAGTGTAATTTAAATGATGAGATTATTTTTAAATTACAATTAGTTGTTATTTAAATTAATTTATTTCTTGAGAAAGTTTAAATTCGTGATTTAAATAATAACAAATAATTAATTTGTTATATTTTCTTATTGGATAAGGAAATAATCTGTAAAGGTTTTTTTTAATATGGATGTGAATTTAAATTGTTATTATTTAAAATAGTTTTAAATATATAATAATATAAAATTCATTTTTGACTAAAACCCTAGCAGACTTATATAGATATATATGTGAGACATATATATTTTGTAGTAGTCGTCTTTTACTCTAAGAACAACCAAAAAAGAGAGAAAGAAAAGAAAAACCCTAATTTCGTTTTGAGAAGACGAACCTGAACTAGGATTCAACACGATCGTTCATTATTTGTTCGTGTGTGGATACTTGTAGAGGGTGGTCGCCAAAAGGCAAGACCTTTGAAGATCCGACAAACCAAGACGTAGACTTTGAAGGCTTGACGACCGGAGCCCACCGAGGTGTTGCTGTTCTCTCCTTCCTGTAGCTTTTTATGAAACGCATGTGATCCCCGGTGGGTTAAGGGATGTGCCTTAAATTCCTCGCAAAGATTTATGTTCCAATCGATTGATATTCTGCCTCTAACCCAACAAGGGTATCGTAGCCACTTGTGTTTTCATGTGTGCAAATCGATAATGCCATGTTTCCGATCGTATATGTGATGTATATGATTCGCATGATTTGCTTTTTGAATATATGTGATATTATGGTTTGTGGCAATCCACATAGTTAATAGCTTGGTTAAGGTATTAATTAATTGAATCTGAAACCTAAAAGGATTCATTAATATGATTAAGAATCCGAATGGGATATTGCCATTAAAGTGTTTAATAGCATGTTATATGATTTTGGCTTTGTCTTAATCAAATTAATACATGGACTAAATTCATATATCAATTCTGATTTATCAGTGATTGTTTATGGCGCGAAAATAAGCCTATGTGTAAAGAGATTACATAATATGTTGTTTTAATGTGATTTTGATGGCTTTCGGCTTATTCAAAAATTTATTGATGAGATCAATGAAAATTTAATTTTTGAGACGAAACTCTAATGCTTATTATAATTGGTTTTAATAGGTTTTAAACACACGCATGTTATAATTTATTTCTTTTAATGCAAATTGTTTATGCTATATGATAACATGATATATTTTGCATGTTGTGTTGCTTCCTCACATGGCAGACAAAGATGGCCTTTTTGACCAAATGTGATTGACAGGTTATTATTATTATTTTTACAAGGTTGTAATTATTAAATACGCCTTTGCATGTCGCTTTTGTTTATTGTAATTTTATTTTACTATTATAGTATTTATTTAATCGTTGTAATAAACAAGAGACAATGCAAAGCCATTTGAAATCATGCAATCCAACCATGATGATGGAGGAGCAGGTGTCTATGCCAGTTGGTGGTCAAATCGAATATCATGGTTTCGCTGTTACTACATAGGAATGACCGGCTGATCTTCAGTACTCGGCTTATGGAGATCAATCTAGATTAAGGCCATACTGCGGACACGTTATTATATGCATGTATGAGATGCTATGTATGATGTTACATGAGTATGTGATACCAGATGTATGATGAGATCTATTAATTTGAAAATTAAAATCAATCAAGATCCTCACATAAAATTTAAAGCTAGCATGCCATCCATATTAAACACTTGTCAAACCTTATCACTCTTAATGTGGGTTCTACCAAAGTATAATTACATTAGGTTACATTAGTGAGACAAGATGAGTAATGGTGCGTTCCATATGTTTAAAAATGGTTTAACTTTATTAGTTATCAAAACTTGCTTTGGGCTCCAGCATTAGATGGGATTTAAATTATGCGAGATCATGTATGATGTCAAAATCCCATATCTAAGAGTTGCATGAGATGTAATTGGTGGGCGAGAGCTACCTTTTACCCAAATAACTTAATTCTTAAGTGTCATGCCAAAGTCGACCAAAAGTTGAGTAAAATAATATGGATCTTAGCTCACTCAGATTAATATGATTATTCTTGAGGTTGCTTAATTTAGTGAGAATTTTTCATAATCAAAAAATACTTATCGAATTTTTGCATTCATTATAGATGGCCAACAATAACAACAACAATTCTACTATGTTGACTCGCGACGTACCCTGAGAAGGATAAACCATCGACCAACTCCCCTGATCGTGCTTGAAAATTTGAGAATTGTTCTCAAACAAGAAAGCTGGAAGCTTTATGTCCTCGGATGAACCTCCTCCCGAAGAAACCAGCACAATGCTCCTAGAGCTTCAAGAAATGCCATGCAGAAGCATCATAATGACTTATCGATGTCGCATGCTCGTATGCTGGCCCAACATGAGTTCTAACTTCCTGTAAGGATCCGAAAATATGGAAGCCATGATATGATCTTCAATCTTAAGGAAATGTTCCAACAACAAGCAAGGCGCTGAAAAAGGCATGAGGACTTCCATTCAGCAACAACATTCTTTGCAAGATTTTGGTCGAGGGTGCTTTAGTTAGTGCTCATGTTCTTAAAAAATGAAAGGCTATATCGGGAAAGAACCTCGATATTTAGATTCACTGAGTCAAGAGTTGGCAACCTGATTTGATCCCTGGACTACTTCTCGATAGTTATGGCCAGTTTGTCATGAACTATAACATGAAATGAAATGACAAAATCTATTCTCGAGTCGCATACGATGCTTAAACCGCCGAGAAGAATATCAAACTGAAGCCCGGCCATGTTCTCGATGGTTCAAAATGGTGCGGGCTTCAAGAAAGAGGTGGGCAGGCAAAGCAAAGGAAAGTCCAATGCTCAAACTGAACCCAAGGCCAAAGTCCCAGGGAGGGTGTTTGTTTCTTTGCAAACAACCCGTCATCGGGTTGTGGAAACCGCAGTCGTATTTAGAGATCTAAAGAAGAAGCAAAGAAGACTGATGAGAGACTAAGTTCTTCGTGTATTTATGTTATGTACAGAGCTAATTTTTCTCCTTCTAGTTCCTGGGTATTAGATACTGGATGTGGATCTCACTATTTGTATAAATGTGTGGACTAAAAGGAGTAGACAACCGAAAAAGGGCGAAGTTTATCTACCTAGTAAAGTAATGGAGCAAAAGTCGCCGCTTGCTGTTAGGGTTATGAACTTGCTCGCCCGCGGGCTTTTGTTAGTTGGACAACAAAGGTTATGTTCCTACAAATGTAGGAATATTATTTCGCTTTCTTATTTGGATAATGATGGTTTTTCTTTATTATAGTTAAGAATGCATGTAATGAGCCTCCATTTTTCATAAAGACATGTTCTATGCAAATGCCTGTTTACAAGATGCACTTTATGTTATGAACCCTCTCTTCTCAAAATCCAATGTAATTTTCGCAACATAACACAAAACTCCATCAAGTTGGATCCTGAATTCATTTGATTTTGAATCATATGCAGATACATGTGAATCTCAAGTCTTCATCGTAAGACGACAAAATAATCCTTTATCGTGATTACGCTGAAGGCTTTCTGTAATGAATTATTGATCTCATACATACGTATGTATGTGGACCATTAAGCTCAGATGCGAGGAGCCAAGCAGCACTTCATTACATTTACTAATGACTTCTCACAGATATGGTTATGCTCCTACTTTGATGAGACATAACCGAATCATTTGAAAATGTTCAAATCTTTTCAAAAATGAAGTACAAAACCAACTGGGTAAAAGCATAATCGCGCACTTCATCCGATTGAGGTGGCGAATATTTGAGCTAAGAATTTGATGACCATCTTAGAACTTGTGGAATCATTTCACAATTAACTCCCTAACACCACAATGGAATGGTGTTCCAGAGAAGGAATCAACTTTATTAGAGGAGTTCATCTATGATGCTGAATCCAATGAGTATCTTCCATTTACCCCTTTTCGGGGTTATGCACTTGAAAAATTGTGTTCACACTAGATCGAAGTTCCATCTAAAGCGGTTGAAAAGACACCATATGAGATGTGGACCGGTAAAAGGCCCGCTTATCTTTTTCTAAGATTTTGCCAGAGGCCACGAAACGCCAAGTTTCAAATAAGCTGGAGCCCAAGTATGATAAATGTCTGCGGGGGTATCCCCAAAGAGACTAAGGGATACTACTTTTACAATCCCATAGAGAAAGTGCTTTGTTGCTCTGAATGGTGTCTTTCGTAAAGGGAATTTATTTCTAAAGGAACTAGCGGGAGTAAGGTACAACTCAAGAAGTTCGAGAACCACAAGATAACATTGAACTGGCCTCGGTGGGATACCATAGTCAACAAACTATTGTTGACACACCTCCTATAGCACAAAATTTACGTGAGATCTCGATAGACACGCCGCGAACCCGAGAGATATGGATTTTTGTGACCGTGATAACCATGATGTATTGTTAGTGGATCAAAATGAACCCACTATCAAGAGGTTATGTTGGATCTAGACTCGAGAAATGGTTAGAGGTCATGAAGTTCTAAATTCAATCCATGTATGATAGACCGTGTATGGACCTTGATTGACCCAATTCAAGGTACAAAAGACACCCTCATTGGTACCGGTTTTTAAAAAGAAAACCGACATGGATGGCAAAGTGCATACTAAAGCAGGTTATCTGAAGTTGCAAAAGGCTTCCTGCCAAACAACCTCATGGTATGACTATGATGAAACTTTTCACATAGCTATGCTTAAGTCTATCGGGCCTCTTATTGTCGTTAAGCCGCATATCATGATTATGAGATTTGGCAAATGGATGTTAAAACTCATGCTTCTTAATGGAAACTTACTAGGATGTGTACATGACACAACCTGAGGGTTTTCAGGACAACTCCAAGAATTCCGTAAAGTATGTGCTTTCAAAGATCCATATATGGCTTTTGCGCCAGCCCTCGGGAAGTTGAATCTTCGGCTTTTGATGAATCGTAAATAAAAGGGTTTGGATTTGTCAAAATGAAGATGAGCCTTGCGGTTATAAGAAAATTAGTGAGCGCAATCAGATTTTCGGGTCTTATATGTCGATGACATTTTACTATTGGGAATGATATCCCTACCTTGCACGTCAAGTCTTTAGCTAGGGAAGTGTTTCTCAATGAAAGACTTAGGCGTAAGTTGCTCATATCCTAGTGGGATAAAGATTTACAGAGATAGATCTAAGAGGCTGATCGCTAAGTCAAAGTGCTTACATAGACAAAGTACGAAACAGCTCGCATGCAAGCAAGATTCAAGAGAGGATACTTATCCATGTCTCATGGTATTACTCTTAGCAAATCTCGTGTCCTAACACTAAAGATGCAGCGAGATGATGAGTAAGATTCCTTATGCCTCAAGAATAGATCTATCATGTATGCCATGTCGTGCACTAGACCAAATGGTCTTATGCTTTTAAGCATAACGGCAGTAGATACCGCCGTATCCCTGAGAGTCAATGACGCTTGTCAAGAACATTCTTAAGTATCTAAGAAGGTCTAAAGATATGTTCTTGGTGTATGGTGGATTGGAAGATGATCTGGTTGTAAGTGGTTACACAGATGCAAGCTTCCAATCTATATAGACTAAAACCCCTCAAACTAACATAGCTACAAGAGCCTTACACTTCTCTTGTATCCATGTCACTTTGATAAGTTTGCTTGATAAAATAATTTTCTCCTAATGTTCATGATTTAAAAAATAAGGGTCAAGTCTATGACACCGCAGGGCACAGCCATACAAGTATTAAAATCACTGTAAGTCCGTGTATCATTCCCAATGTGAGATTTGATAGCAAATGCTGCATCAACCACCCCAACTACTAAATTCCATACTATTTTTACCAAAACCATAGTGAAAGTTTTATCTAAAAAAATTAAATATCCTATACTTGCCAGAATATGTTCAAAAAACCAACCAAAACAAAAGTGAATGAATAAAAATAAATTGTATATAAGAATGATTGAATCAGCTTTTCTCAGGAGAAACCCAAAACCATCAATGAAATACAATGGAACGTTTCACTCCAAAGACTAAAATCCAATTCTCTGCTCTATGTATGGATCTAATTTGTCCAAGATTTCTAATTATTGAATCGATTTCTCCATATTCACCAATTAGATATCCTTGCTTCTCTCAAGACAAGATCAAACCACTACCCAGATTCCAAATTCTCTTGCAAGATCTCGGGTATTTTTCTCTTCGATACTCACAACTCCATATCTCGCTGGACAACGTAACTTTTGCTTTACCTTCTCGTGATTTTCGCAAAGCTTTCTACCACTTAATCGGGTGGCTCAACCTCCGCATCTATGGGCTTATCCTTTTCCTGATTAAATCTAAGCTAACACGGATCGAACTTACCTTTAGATTAAGGTGAACTCTCTCGATTATTTATATTTTTAAATACACCCTCCAACTTCACTGCTTAATGGGATTTTAAAACGAACTCGTAGCTTCAAGAAGCCAATAATGGTAGCTCTTAACATACCCGTAAAGAATGCTCTCATCTCTCGTGAATCTCCGGGCTCTCTATGTCACGCAGAGGGCATCCCGATATCGAGTAAGATACATTCCCCTCGTGTATTGGGTACTACTATTGGGAACTTATCCATTAAAAACGACACCGACTAAGTAAAAACCGAACCCAAATTAATTCTCCATATATGTGCAGTAAAGACTGTAACTAAATGTAAATCAAATCCAGCCAGAAGTACGCTCCGACACGTGCGCGATTGCGAATTAAGAAATGGAGAACCGATCACGCACAACCACTCGTAATTGGCATTAAAACCGAGAAGAAATGAATTCCGTAAATTTGTCTAGATTTCATAAATTTTCGTGCGCAATACTTAAGAAAAAATAGAACTAAAAATCCAGCCTACTGCCTCTACACAAGCCAAGCAGATTCAAACCACAAAAATAAAAAATAAAATAAAATCTACTTTAAAATATACACCGAAATTCCTCTTTCTCTCCTTTTCTGGGTAGTGAAGACGGAGAAAACTACTTTACTATTCTAAAGCTATCTATTTATACTGTAAAAAGAGTTTGGGCAAAATCCCCAAAATGCTTCAGGTGGAACTCCAAAGAAAAAAAGACCTTCTATGTCGCGACCAAGTTGATGTCGCGACATGGACTTCTTGATTGCTTCAGGTCGCGCGAATTCTTTCTTTTTAAGTTGCATCCAGCTTGTCTCGGTAACCGGTGCTTGATCAAGGGTCGCATATCGCTTGCGGGTCGCCACCCATTTTCTCGCTGTTCTTCGTTGATGTCGCGACGCCGCTACATGTCGCGACATTGTCTTTCTATTCTTCCAAACTCGAAGTCATGGTATTATCGCCAGTTCCGACCACTTTTCGCTTGTATGATGACTTCATGTCGTGACTTTGATTTCTTGGTTGTAATTGTGTTGGTGGTCTTTTTTGCCTTCATATGTTTCACTTTTCTCGGTCGCGAATTCTTCTTCCCATTTCTTCTGGGTTGCAAACCTCGCCTCTACATTGCAAACAAATTTCCTTTCCCACCTATTTTCCGTGTCGCGACCTCGCTACATGTCGCGACCTCACTTCTTCGGCCATCTTCTTCGATCGCGACCTTAATGAGTGGTCGTGACATCATTTCGATCCTTTGATTTGTAAAAGGTCGCAGTTCAATTCTGGCAAGTGCTTCTATTTCGCTACGTGTCGCGACCTCCTTTCAAACTCTATTTTTGGTTGCACTTTTGAATCTTTCCCTGCTTTACGTCGCGACATCATAGTGGTGTCGCGACATGAAATGGACCCCTGCATTTCTAAAAACTAGTTGCAACTCCTTGCAAAGACCTCTTGTGGGCTCTTCATAGACTGATCCTTGTCGTGATCTCTCGCAGTGATGTCGCGACATCATTTCTTTTCGCAGGTCGCGACATCAAAGTGATGTCGCAACATGAATTTCTTTCCTTTGATTATTTCCTTTAGTCTCGACCACACGTTTTCTTTGTCGCAACCTTCCTTCTATCACCGACTTCACTTGTTCAAGTTTTCTATTTCTTTCTCCAAAAGCCGAATTTGTTGGATGTCGTGGACTTGGAATGGCTAGTGACCGTAGCTCCTGTCGTGACTTGAATTTTCGCAGACTTCAATTTCACAAGAAGTGCTTATGATATTTTGCTAAGATTTGAGTTTCGGCTTCGTATTTTCCCGCAAATGAAATTTGAGTTAATTATCCACTTTTCTGCAAACAAATCAACATTTATCTCATAATATACTCAGAAAAATGGATTAAAAACCTAATGAGTTTTTAGACTCATCAAATTTCCCCAAACTTAAAATTTTGCTTGTCCCCGAGTAAAGAAAAGAAAGAATTGTTTGTCCTAAAAAAAATAAGCTTACAAATTTTTAAGGACATTTTTCTTATTCATGCCACAGTCTTTCTCATTCCACCTTCTGATCTGGAATTAAGAGATACCAACATCATTTTAAATTTCATTGATTCAAGAATAAGACATGGTATACTTCTATCAAAATTTCGATGAACTAATGTATTTTTAAACTAGCTTATTCAACAAGTCTTACTGTATGCGGTGTGCAGGTTCAACTCTTTTCATCTTCATGTTGAATTTAGTTAATTTTCTTCTCGAGTTTTCTTGACTGCTTTGTCAAAATCCCATAGGCTTGTTTTTCATATTGATCTCCACTAATGTAGGTAAATTCAACCTTCAAAATCAAAGAGGTCTTTAGGGCTTGTAATGTCAGGCTTGGGTAATTGGGTAGATAATTGGAAAATTTTAAGTTAAAATCACCCAGTTTCCACCTTCCTCTATACTTGTTGCCTCCAACTTCTTCATTTTTCTTCTTTGTTCTGCCGATTCTTCAATCTTGGCCTGATTCATCTTCATGTTGAATTCTTTTAGGAGTTTCACTTCCATATGCATCTTTATTCTCGTGCGCCTCTTTGTTTCGAACTCTTTGCTTTTTGTTTTTCTAGGATTGGGAATAGTGCAATGTTTGTCTTCTTAGGCTTTCTATTAATGAGAACTTTGGGCTAGCAACTCCCATACCGCTTGGCATTAGGTGCCTGTAGTGTTAAACACCCCTACGAGCTTAATTGTTCAAGGGATATAGGCCACAAGACAAAACTTATTCCTTATTTCACTACCTTTTGCTTATTTACTTCTTCACCTCCTTCATTGTAAAAATTTGGAAATATTTTTCCCCCAAACTTGTTTCTTCCTTTATAATAAACTTTTTATGAACTGAAACTAGATAATCTGGGGCTCTTTGTCGCTGTGTTTATCGCAAGGAAGGGAATTTAGGTTTTCGCTGTCGTTTATCGAAGAAATAAGGCTTATTTCGCTCAAATCATGAACTAGAGAATATGCTTTAGCATATATTGAGGGTAGGTTTAGAAGCTCAAACTGCCAAGGATGGCCTCTATCATTTCTTGTTGGCTATTTCACCTAAGATTTCGCTCAATCAATCAAACAGTTCTAGGACTACGGGACTCTAATCCCGAATTTCCCGTAAGATGTTCCTAATTCCTCTCAAAGTTTCATAAGTTTTGTTGACCCAAGTGTACTATTTCTTCAAGACTTGTATTTCATTTACCATCTACTTACATTGCTTAACCAAGTATTTTTGTTCCATCGCCCATAACCAATTTTCCACTTTTTGCAAACTAAACCGAATTTAAACAATGCAGTAATACTCCCAATTTCCGCTTAATCATTCACGCCTCGATTTTCGAAATTGTCGTTTTGGAAAGAACGTAATTATTTATTTGATTCTGCACAGAAAGCAAAGTATTTATTTATTTATCATGCTAAAACGTAAAATGACACAAAAACAAATTTCGCTCTACTCACAATCAATTTGTAGGTCAACAAGAATTTTATTCAAATATCAAAACATTTTGATATTATACACCGCTCTTTTACAAATAAGACTGTAACTAAATTAGAGAAAAACTTCTATTTCTTGATCTAAAAATCCTATCTTCCCTCGTTGCGCCCTCGCTTCAATTCTGGTTCACTGCATCATGAGCTTGCTCCTTCCAAGAGTGATTCGCCATGAACAAGGTCGTGCAACAAATCGAGCAGAGCTTTTTCCTTTTTCGAGCTTCTCCGGTCGATGGGTTCTAATTAACCCTCTTCCAATTCCCCTTCCCATCAACCACTCTCTTTGATATCAAATGCTTTATGGAATAAAGAATGGAATTGGTTTGTTTTCCCACTCATTCATTCCATAAACTTTGTGTTCGCAACCTGGGAGCTCTTCTTTCTCTCATTCTTCCTTTTCTCCTTGTTTATTTTCCTCTTTGTTTTCCATCCTTTATAGTGTTTTTGCCTCTTGGGAACCACAAGGCCATTTATTCTTTTCTTAAATTCCTCGATGAATGAATGAATGAGTGTAAGCCGACTTTTGCTCTTGATATTTCCAACAGAGCCGGGAATGGGTGAGAATATTGGATCTTTTTTCAGTTATTAAATTCTCCGATTATTCTCATCGAAACCTAGCATGGCCTAAACCACCTGCTCAATCACACATTGATTTATGCTTCGTATTAGGCAACTATTTTTATTTCAAAGACTCGAATGAATGATGCGTAACTAAAAGGTCGGGTGAATTGTAGTCTAATGGAATTTAAAGTGGAATGTATCACTGGTTAACTGTCATGACAATGATATGGGAGTTGCAACATTAAGTATTGAGCTCTAAATTAATGATTTTCTCAATGAATTTAATTTTCAACTGCTAGACGCCAAAATGAGAGTAAGGTTTGAAAATCCACTTTTTATTGACTTTTGACTATTCTCGGTTTCAACTTCAAAATTTTTGTCAGGACCTCGAATGTGGTCAGACAGTGGGAATTTGATGTTGCAACATAAAAAAATGTTCTTTCCCTTTCTTATTTCGGCCGTGACCCCGCTCATTATTTTGACTTTCTTTCTCCACTTTTATTTTTCAATATCCAAGATTCTTGGTTGCAACTTTTGGATTAATGTTGCAATTCAAAACATAAACACTCAAATTACAAGAATCTCAATTTATTCAATTCCAATCAAAACAACTACAACTCAATTCATCTTCATTATGCAAAATTCAACAACTTACACTATGCATCACATTCAAAAAATTTAAGCACCAAAACAAGATAAATTCCCCCAAACTTTCAATCATGCTATATCAAAGACAAATTTTAAAATCAAATCAAGAAGAATATAACGCCTCTTTGCCCTTATGTCGACAAGCTCGAGGCAGATGCTCTCCTTTTTGCACAATCTTCATTGTCCTGTAAAACTAAAAAAAATATTTACCTACTCTTCAATCAATAATGAATAAAATCACATTAAGCTATTAGAAATTTAAACACAGAAATTTTTAAACTATAACAAGAAAAAATTAAACAACCGGTGTGGGATTGCCTCCACAAAGTCGCCTCAATTTTTAGTCTTTAGTTGGACTTTCTGCTACCATTGTTCTGTTCTTCAATTTCCTCGCCTCAGAACTAAGGGTTACTCTTCCAATTTCTTTCTCCCAAGGTGTTGCTTTAATTCTAACCATTAACTTCAACTCCTCATGATCGCCGGGTTCTAAGTGTCACCGTCTCCAAACTCGTGTGCTTAATACCAATGTAAATGGTCCACTTCATTCGGAGCCAGCCTTTCCGAAAGAGTCTTAGTTCAGAGTTGAATAACAAGACCCGATCTCCGCCTTGAATTCCCTCCTCAAAATTCGTTGATCATGCCATTTTTTTGTTTTATCCTTCTAGATTCTGGCACTATCATAGGCTTCATTCCTCAACTCTTCCAATTCATTTAACTGGAGTAGCCTTTCTTCCTTACCAGCTTTAAAATCAAAATTAAGCTTCTTGATGGCCCACATAGCTTTATATTCTAGCTCAAGAGGTAGGTGACAAGGTTTTCCAAAGACAAGCCTCAGAGTGGGGACATTCCAATGGAGTTTTAAGGCAAATTCGTATAGCCTCGTAGTGCATCATCAAGCTTCAAAGACCACCCTTATGTCGAACTTACGTCTTTTTCCGTAATTTTCTTTTATTTCCTTGTTGGAAATTTCATTTCGCTCCATTTGCTTCAAGGGATGATAAGCCAAGCTCATAATATGTTTGATGCCATATCCTGCCTCATGAGTTCGTTTCAAACACCTTATTTGCAAATTGCTCCTCTATCACTAATTATAGCCTCCGGTGTCCCAAATTTGCCGAGAATATTTCTTGTAAAAATCCCACAACCTCCGTATTGGCATCATTCTTTGGACAAGTCGGCCGCCTCAACCCATTTTTGGATACATAATCCACGCCTGAGTATGTATATATTTCCAAATGAACCGAAAGGCCCCCATAAAATCCATTCCCCTGATACATCAAACAATCGCACCACTGTGATACTTAGGGCATCTCATGCCTTTGTTGATATTTCCATTCTTTTCGCATTGATCACATAATCTCACCCATTCAAAACAGCCCTTAAAATAGTAAGCCAAGAAATGACCGGAGTAATTTTTGTGGGTTGTTTTTATCTCGCAAAATGTCCTCCATATGGTGATGCATTATATTCTTGTAAAATCTTGCTTTGTTCACCTTCTTTCCGGGTACATGATTACATCTAAAAGTGCTATTTTCAGTCCTATTTAAGATGTTTTGAGTGCTTTGCATACCAATCATATTAATTAAGCCAATAGACATGTGCAGTCCGTTTTAGTACTCGATTTTGTTTCGTTGTTTTTTGCGCTTTTGTGCAGTGTTTTGTGAACCTCGGCCTTCATCTCTCTCAAGCTTGGCTTCGTATCGGTGCTGATTTATGCGACTTCTGCAATTTCATCAAGTCTGATGAAGAAATGTCATGGAACTAAAGAAATGCAGGTATCGAACCGATGCGTAAGGCAATGCGTGGAGTGCAGAGGCCTCCTCGCTATGCACGCTTCGCTATCATAAATTTGCTATCATAGCCAAATTGGTCGCAAGATACCGAAAAATTTGAATTTTTGCTATGCCTCAGATTTTCGCTATGATAGCGAAATTCACTATGCATAGAGAAATTCATGCCCCTTTGATTTTGATCCAAAAGACCTCGTTTTGTGTAATTCCCATTTTTCCCCTAATGTAATCATATATTTTTGGTTTTTTTGGTATTTCACACCTCTTGTATGGCTATATAAGCCACCTTATAACTTTTGTAACCCCAGCTTCATCTGCCGTCATTCAAGCAAAATTTTTGTTTTAGGGTTTACGCTTTTCTTCTCTCTTTCTTCTCATTTGGTCGGCCAAACACCCCCCTTTGAGGATGACAACTCAAGGGATGTTTGGCTAAGCCTCAAAGCCTTGAAGAGGAGGGTCATGTCGTTAATGGTGGCTCGTTGTGTGGTCCTCGGCTTTAAATGAAACAAATGCTACATTTATTGTTCCAAACTTTCCAAAATCACCTGTAGGTTTAATGCTATTTAATGTGTTTCTTTTGGTCAATACTTGTCATGCTTTAGGGTTCAGTGTATTCTTAATGGTAGATACACTAACATTCTTTAGATTCCATTTACGAGACACTGAAATTAGGTTAGATGGTGCATTCTTCAAACAGCTGGAACATTAAATGCTTAGTAAGTGTTTTGGCTCAAATAGAGTGTTTTTAAGGGCTTGGTTTAAAGCCAAACAAATATCCGGTTTTGGTACTGACTATATGTCATTTGCCCTAATGCAAGGAAATAACCCGACACCTATATAACCCTTTATTTTATCGCTGGCACCGTGCCTTCAAGGTCTCCCTCTCACACCTCATTTCAAGTCAAGCCGCTTACCCCAGTGACCCCAACACCCACACTTTAATGCAAACTAAAAATCCAAAAGAAAGCCTCACTCAACCACATGATACAAATCATCAGAGATGAAAACCCCATCCCCTGTTCCCCACCCTGATCGATGTACCAAAGAGCTTTGACTACTCGCAGCAGGAGGAAAATAGGAAACAAATTTTTTGTTGATTCCGATCACCCTACCGTGGCAAAATCAAATGGCGCCGCTGGGCCTGGATGGCGCCAAACTCACGACGATGAGTCTGGGATATGTACTTGTAACCCCATTACAAGTATTGCTCACCTTTTTAACTCCAATTTCTCGCTTGTTAGAATTTCAAGTTTTTTTACTCGCCAATCTCTACCGGGTCGTTTTTATGTTTTTTTTACACGCTTATTTAGCTAACACCGATCCTTGGCAAAGCCTTGTTTCAGGTTCTTGCTTTGTCTCATTTGTGTAATAGGTATCTATGTATCACTGGGATAGAGGGATATCAGGTAGACTGCAAAGAATCAGTACACCAGTTGAGCAAGGCTGTGAAATTAGTGTGCACAGTGATCAAATGGATCCTCTACCTGAGGAACAACAAAGTCGGCCATGTTAATCGGCAGTTGAATCCAACAAAGATACGTATCAATGAGGGATCTCACACATACACCCTCCTAGAGTGAGTGCTCCTTCCTGCATCATACCACCTGCTGAGGATGTAGCAGTGAGACCTTATTTGGTGCCCTTGCTTCCCACATTTCATGGTATGGAGAATGAAAATCCATACACCCACATACGGGATTTTGAGGAAGTGTGCATAACTTTTAAGGAGGGTGCAATTGATATGATTTGTCAGTTGAAGGCATTTCCTTGACCTCATGACAAAAGCCAAAATATGGCTTAATCTCACCGACCTAGGGACCATTAGAAGCTAGGCAGAGTCAGGCAGCATAATTCTTAAAAATTCTCAAGGCTCACAAGACCAACAATTTGAAGAGGCAAAATCTACACGCCACGCCTACTTAATACCGAGAGGTTCTACCGTTGTCGGGAGGTTCATATACCATCAAGGCATGTCCACATCATGGTTTCTCTGACACTTGATGCTTGTGAATCACTTCTATGGTGGTATGTCCCCCAAATTTCCATGAAACAATGTGTGGAGGGGACTTTTGAAAGCAAGCACCCGTATGAAGCCATGGACTTTCTAAATTATGCGGTCAAACTTCTAAGGGATCGATGAGCCGAACCCAAGGGAAGTGGAGAAAATGAGGCCTTCAGCCGAAAGGAGGATTTTTGTACCTTTCGAGGATATGGAGATGAAAGCAAAATATCAACCTTGGTTAGGAAGGTGGAAGAGATAGAAGGAAAGGCTACACGTAGGTGCGTGCAAAGGACTCCAAAAACCCTCGCACAAAGCAACCCATGCATCAATCACAATCCACTACCCGTAAGAGCAATCGTCCACTCTTTCTCCCCTTAGTGAGAGATTTGATGTCGAGCATGCCAATGTCAAGCAATAATACAATCCAATAACCCATTCCCAATATGGTAATACATATAACCCCAACTGGAGGAACCACCCTAATCTTTCCTGGAAGCCTAACCCTCTTGCATATGTGCCTCCTGGTGCCAAACAATAGTTTGGTTCCTCATCTCAACCACATCAATCACCATCTTCATCCCCTGTTGATCAAGCTATCTTAAACTTGAGCAAGGTGGTAGGCAATTTTGTCGAAGAGCAAAAGGGAATCAATGTACAATTGGCTCAAAGAATAGATACTGTGGAAAGCACCCTGAACAAGAGATTAGATGGGCTTGAAAGCAACCTTAATCAAAAGATTGATGCCAACTCACGCACTCCATCACCGGATTACCAATTTACTCGGAGGTACAAGAGAAAGGAAGACTCCCTTCCCAAACACTCGCAAATCCAAAGGAGTCCATGAAATAGGTTCTTCCAATAACCTCAAGGGATGGATTTAAGTAAAGGCCATCATTACTCAGGAGTGGGAAAGAAATTGAGCAACCGCGCTTCGCGACAACTGAAGAAACAGAGAAAGAAAAGGAAGCTGAGCCAGAGAAGATAATAATCAGTGAAGATTCAGTGAAGAAAAACATGCCCCCTCTATTTCCTCAATCACTTAGAAGCAAGAAAAAAATCCCAAACCAAGCCGAATTTAGAGGTTAAGGCAAATGAAGTAAATATCCCACCGTTGACATGATCAAGGTGTCCCAACATATGCAAAATTCTTGAAGGACCTGTGCACGGTCATGAGAGGGTTGGGCATTGAAAAAGAAAGCTTCCTACCAACAGGCAAGTCAAGGCAAATACCAGCAAGACCCCGGTGAAATACAGATCCAAGGTCCCCACAATATCAAACAACATCGAGGGACTTGCATTTATAAAGTTAATCGTTGGACTTTAGCCAGCAAACCACGCCATATTCGCAGGTATAAGCAATTGGGTTTAGGGGAGAGCTTAAGCCTACCAACATCACCGGCCTCATTAGTCGACGTGACCCAAAAATTCCTAAGGGAATAATGGAGGATGTATTGGTGAAAGTGGACAAATTCTACTACCCAGTGGACTTTGTAGTGCTTGATACCGAACCGATCGATAGTGGGCCTAATCATGTGCCAATTATCTTAGGAAGACCATTTTTGGCCACTTCCAATGCGATAATAAATTGCCGAAATGGAGTCATGCAGACAATATTTGGCAACATGACATCGGAGCTCAATATTTTTCACTCTGAGTAACAACCACAAGCTAGCGTACATTTATCAAGCAAGGAACTGATGAAGTCTCAAGCCATTGGTCCAAATGTGAGAAAACCAAATGCCAACAAATTGCAAGTAGAATTAAGTAAAGGAAAGTGAAGCGCTTGATGGGGAATTGGTCAGATGCCCACTATTCCCAGAGCCACGATCAGCCTAGACCGCGAAAAGAAGCACAAAACAAAGGAGCTAAGCATGAAGGCTGCAACACACATCACTACAGGGGTCAAAAAGCTCCTCCTCCTTGATCCTCCATGAATTGAATCCAGGTAATTGGAAGCCGGCCTGCCTTTCACCGAGACCAAACTACAGCTCAAATTTTTATTTTTAGTTTAATTTGGTTAATTTTCAGTTTTTTTTTTACAGCAATTTTCCTTATTCTTAATTTTAACTAAATATAAAATTTCTGCTTTTTAGTAAATTTTACTTTTTATTTTTTATCTATTTTATTTTTATTTTTATTTAATTGTGCTATTTTAATTTACCTAATAAATTTTTGTTGTTATTTTGCAAACGGAATTTGATTTCAGTAAGAATTTCGCTGGGCTATAATAGCGAAATTAGACATCTAGCGGCCCTGATTCCCAGTGATCCCTTCAACCCGTCTAACCACTGATAGTGCCCCACCTCAGCCTCTCAAGCTCACATATCTCCTCCAAGCCCCCCCCGCAGCCGGGAGCCCCTCTCGTTCCTCGCGTCCGTGCCTCAGTCTCCGCAGCCCCACGCCGCCACCATCGCCGAGCCACTAGTCCCTCGGCCGCCGCGGTTGTGATTATTGCCCCCGAGCCCATCCTAAGGCCCCGCCCCACCGCCGCCGAGCCTGCCGCTCGGTGCCCACCGCCGCCACTCCGCTCGCAGAGTCGAGCCCCCGCTGCGTGAGCCCTTTCGCGTCGCATACCCGCTGACAGGATCCGAAGCCCCCGAGCTCGCCGGGACGGTTCCGGTCCACTATGCTCGCGCGCCAAGAAAGTTCACCGCCGCCGCAATTTCGCTCGCATTTACCCGGAGCCCCCACTTCGCCTCTATCGCGACGATCGACCACAATACGGGTTCGCACTCACGCGGGGTTATCTACAGCCCAGGTCGTGCCCGCACGCCCGAGAGTGATGATGCATGCACTTGGGGCTGCAGATGCCGCTCCCTGACCTCGCCCTCGTAGAGACACAAACAGATAATCAACCGCATATCGGGGAGGAGCCTCGTGCTTCGAGCCCCATTCCCGAGATATCGTACTGGGTGGGACCTCGGGCCCTTCTAGTACATCGAGCGACGCAGAGGTGGTTCACCCTCCGTTTGGGTGCGACGGACATCGCCCGAGAGTCTTCGAGATTCCGCCCGAGTCGCCACCTCCTCCCACTGATTAGTGGTTCATCGCTCCATTTAACATCGGCCCGAGGATCGGGGCGCCCCATGCTCCACCGCGATCCGATCTGTGGAACGGACTGCTGCGGCCGTAGACCTCCATGGGGAGCCATACTATGATATACCGGCATTGACCGCAGATCGCAGCCTTCGTAGACTCGATGCGCCGATCCCGCAGCAGGACCACCGCCGCCATGATCGCCGGCGCGCTCTACTATCCCCTGTCAAGTTTTCAGTTCTACCCACACTATGACATCCCTGGGAGTGCCGGAACCGTTGGAGCCCTGCCTCAGCATTGACGGCCGCCAGGAGTACTGAGTCGCGGATATTGCAGCCGGCCTTTGGCCTGTCGTTAGCGCCGTCAATTCCGTAGCCATGCGCGGCCTACCATCATGACAGAGATGGTCCGCTGTCTCGCTCGAGATACTACAACGGGGCCTATACTCTTCCACAGGTAGGTTCCGCCGCAGATGCTCCTAGTGGACCACGTGCTCCGGACCAGTTTATTCCCATTACAACATATTCATGTACAAATGGCAGGGGAGCTATACTGAGCCTCTGAGACAGATCTCGTAGGACTTAGTTTAATTCCTCCCGAGCTCACATGACTTCCCCGTCGTATTGGGAGGAGCATGTCCAATCAAAGGGCTTGCCTCGAGCGCAGAGTTTACCCTTATTGATGCCGAGGTTGGCGGCCGTGTCCTAGAGCACTGGGGTTCCTTGAGGATTCACTCATCGAGTGGAGGATTGGTGTCAGCCTGTGTGTCTTATCCACCGAGCGATCATTATACATGCTCTATCTCCATTATCCCCCAGAGCAAGGAGGAGGCAAAAGAGATGATGCGGCAGAGGACCCATCTGTAGAGGAGAGGATCCCTGCTCTCGATGGAGGTGGAGGTGGAGAGGAGCCAGCCTGGGATTCATCTCCTCCATCTCCACCTTCCCACGCTCTGTACCCCTACCGACCGGCTTCGGCCTTCCCACACAACACAAGAAGCCCAAAGTTACACATTCATGTCGGCCTGGGGAGCCAGCGGGGCTGTTATGGATGTCGTGCCTGCACCGCTGACCACACAGCAAGCCGTTGGATCTACGATGGCCCGAGCCGAGGTCACTATAGCGCAGAATCACGCCATGCTTCTTCAGATCATGAGCCACCCCTGGGCCTCTCCCGCTGTCGCGAGACGCAGCCCGCACACCGCTCGAGATCGGCCCCAAGAGCCGCAGCCTCTCTCCTTGGATATGCTTGCACCATTAACGTTTTAGATCCACCCGCACCTGCCCACCCACCATGAGAGCTGAGGCCCATTCCCTTCTCTAACTTTCCGATCCCTACCAGTGGAGACATGTTTATACTTTGGTTGGGAGGAAATGTTAGAGCTGGGAGTGTCTTCTATCATATTTTGTCTTGTTTTCATTTTTACCATTTACCATTTTGTATAGATTGTATAGGATGCAATGTATTGCTTCCATAGTAGGCGTGATATTTTTGTTGTGTTTCTTTAGCTATGTTAAGCTTGTACTAGCCACTTTGGTTATATTTTTCTTATAGCATTATTTACATTTTCTATACTTTTTGCAAATCATGTTTCAGGACTATATTTTTTTGTTTCTTACTCTTGCCTTGAGTTGAAGAATTGGAAGCCTATGCAACATAATGTTAGGAACGCTCCATGCATGATTGCTGGGTCCGTGAAGCTCCTGTATATTCAACCTTATATCCAATTCCTTATTAATCACACACAATGCACATCGGCGATCAATAGGTTGAGAAGCTATATACCACTTTTCACTTTGCAAAACCGGCCTTAGATCTGTTGACAACCCATAATAGGTTTATGTTACCCATAAAAGAAGACCAATGTAGTCTTCCAAATGAAAAAGAAAAGAAAAAGCAAAAAGAAAAGAAAAAGCAAAAAGAAAAGAAAAAGAAAGAAGAAAAAGAGATATGAAAGCCGCAACACTTTGCCTTGAAACCCGAACACAGTCCGAGGGATATATGGTGGCGAGTTTCCTAAAGCCTCGGGTGCCCTAAAACCTTTCATTGGTTGGGGAGTCACCGACTCTAGTGTTTGCTATACCCGGTGGATGGGTAGAGTTTAACGAGTTGTAGGTGCTTAATTCTCTAAGTCATTCGAAGTCCTGTGGTGAAGCTTTTCCTCAGAGTTTGTGGCTCCAGATCCTTTTGGCTTGATGCCCTAAACCCACTGGTTGGGAGTCATCGGTGGACCTCGCAAGCACGGACTTTAGTGAAGCAGCTTTCGCATTGCACCCTACAATGCAATCAAAGAAAGAATAAGAGTGTAACCGATTCTATTTAGGGTTGTTCACCGCTTAAGGCCCCGACAAGAGTTGTCGGGGGTAGGAATAGTTTACAACTTATCGTTCAACCGATACCTTAAGAACATTCCTAGATTTGGGAAGTTTAGGCTGACTTCCCTGAATTGGATATTGCCCTCAAACTTGGTCCTATATGGAAATTGCTCTCTCATGATGGTATTTCAGACAGTCTAAGTTTTTTCATACTAAACTGAAGCCCCACTTCAGACACTTTTTGGACAACAAATTTACATTCCTTTTGCAAATGCACGAAGATGCATACCCTTGTTTAGCTTTTAGCATTGCTAAGGACCAGCAATGTGCCTAAGTTGGGTGTGATTAGTACCCAAAAGTGCTATTTTGAGTCCTATTTAAGATAGGTTTTGAGTTCTTTGCAGTTCACCTATATTAATTAAGCCAATAGACATGTACGTGTCTGCTTAGTACTACTGATTTCGTTTTCAAGGTTGCTTTTGGTGGGGCTTTGTGTGTTTTAGAACCTCTGATTTTCTCAAGCTTCGCTTCTTATCACCGGTGTTGATTTATGCGACTCTCGACGATTTCATCAAGTCGGGATGAAGAAATGTCAAGTGGAACTGAAGAAATGGAGGTTGAACTCGATGCGTAAGGCAATGGCAGTGGAGTGTAGGATTTTGGTGTGTGGCATTTAAAATTTCTGAAGGATTGCGTGGCTCTTCGCTAGTCCTCATAGCAAAAAATTTCACACACCGCTAGTCTCTCGCTTATGCACAAGCCACTATGATAGCGAAATTTCTATCATAGCTTAGTACCGCATCATAGTGAAAGATATCGGTGCATTAGCCAAAATTCTGAATTTTCGCTATGCCCTCGCATTTTCGAGATGCAGCGAAACCCTCGCTATCATAGCTAACCATAGCTTAGCCGCTTATGATAGCGAAATTCACTATGCATGGGCCAAATTACGCCTTCGATGATCAAACGACCTCGCTTTTGTGTAATTCCACTTTCGCCTCTAATGTAATCATATATTTTTGGTATTTTTGGTATTTCAATAATCTCTCGTATGGCTATATAAGCCACTCTTAGGAACTTTCTTTGTGAACCCTAACTTTCATTCAAGCTTTCATTCACGTGCCAGCCTTTGTTTTAGGTTTACGCTTCTTTCTCTCTCTTATTTCTCTCTATTTTTCGTCACAAACACCCCTTGGAGGATATCAACCAAGGATGTTTGGCTAAGCCTCAAAGCCTTGAAGAGGAGGGGCCGTTAGGTTATAATGGTGGTTTGCGTGTGGTCCTCGCTTTAAATGAAACAGTAATCGCATTATTGTTCCAAACTTTCCAAACTAGGGTTTAATGCTATTTAATGTGTTTCTCGTAAATACTTGTCATGCTTGTGGTTCAAGCAGTATTCTTAATGGTAGATACACTGACATTCTTTAGATGCCATTTACGAGCCACTGAAATTAGGTTAGATGGTGCATTCTTCAAACTGCTGGAACATTAAATGCTCTGTAAGTGTTTTGGCTCAAATCGGAGTGTTTTTAAGGGTTGGTTTTTAAAGCAAACAAAGTTCTCTGGGTTAAGTACGACTATGGCGTCATTGCCCCTAATGCGAGGAAATAACCCGAGGACACCTATATAACCCCATTTTATCAAGTTAGTGACCCAAGCCTCAAGGTCTCCCCTCTCACACCTCATTTCAAGTCAAGCTTCGCCACCCCAGCGACCCCAACACCCACACTTTTAATGCAACCAAAATCCAAAAGAAAGCTTCCCATTTTCAACCATGATACAAATCATTTGGTAGGATGAAAACCCATCCGGTGGTCGACCCTGGGATCGCCATACCGGCAAAGAAGCTGACTACCGCTAGCAGGGAGGAAAATAGGAAACAAATTTTGTTGATTCCTGATCACCCTACCGTAAGTACTTAATCAAGCACATCTCCTTATAATCGATCAGCTCCTCTTAAACACACAGTCATCTCAGATGTAGTACCCGCTATCGCTCCCAGCTTTTCTCTCGTTGGTAGCTGAATTCCCCGGGTGGCATAATTCCACAAGCTAAGAAGTTCACAATATCGCATGCTGGGCAGATTGAGGACAACCGGAATAACTACTCATCTCGGAAAATTTTCGCTATTTCTTCCTTCCTCTCGCATAAATGGTTTCACTGACAAGCGATCGCTATCACATTGTCACTACCCTTCGTTTTTTATTTCTAAATCAAATTCGCAATAATAGTACCCAATTCGACCGTAATCTTGGCTTGCTTTTCTTTAAAGCCATTATTAGATATTTAATTGCCGCGATGATCGTGTGTATAACAACACGTGGACCCCAAAATATATGGCCTAAATTTTTCACATGCAAATACTATTGCCGCATCTCCTTTCGCAGTAGAGTAATTTTTCGAAGCTTCATTAAAGGTTTTGCTAGCATAATGGGGATGGCAGGCCTTGAACACTTTTTCATCTTTCTGTCCTTGCACACGCCTCCCATTGCACCCCACCGCTCATCACAAATGATTTCTAAATTCTCTCGCTCCTAATCTGGTTTCCTTGCCACGATGGGAGCTTTCTAACTTGGCTCCCCGGATTTTGATTTTTCAATGCATTATGGCAGGATTCATCAAAATAAAACTTAGTATCTTTTTCCAGCAATCTGCATAGTGGTCTAGCAATTTTTGAGAAATCTCTGATAAATCTTCTATAAAACTGAAGATGTCCTAAGAACCTAATTCCCTGACTGTGCTGGTATATTGATTTTTATAATTGAAACTTTTGCCCCAGTTTCCACCTCAAGCCCCGTCGCAAAAACATGTGCCCCAAGACAATGCCTTCTGTAACCATAAAATGGCATTTTTACTAATTCAGAGCTAGATTATTGTCTTTGCACCTTTAAAGTACTATTCCTCAATTATGCACTATTCAAAACTCGGATCCATACAATCGTAAAATCATCCATGAAGATCTCCATAACTTCCTCGCTAGATCACAAAAATATAGACATCATGCATCTGAAAGGTACCAGAGCATACACAAACCAAATGGCATTCTCTTAAAAGCTAAAAGTACCAAATGGGCATGTAAGTGGTTTTCTCCTAATCTTCGTGTGCAATAGCGCTCGTTATATCCGTAGTATCCATCAAGAAAACAAAAATAGAGGTGTCCTCGCCAACCTATCCGCCAAAGATCTCGATCAATGAAAGGCAGGGGAAAATGATCCTTTCTGGTTGTAGTATTCAATTTTCTGTAGTCAATACACACCCTCCATCCCGGGTCACGCCTCTCGTAGGAATCGCTCATTCTTTTCATTTCTCGATCACGTTGAATCCACCTTCGGGAACCACATGCACCGGGCTTACCCAAGAACCATTCGATATAGCATATATAAACCCAAGAGCCTACCATTTCTCGTAACTTCTTCGACAACTTCTTTTCACCAAGTTCAGCCTCCTTGATGCTCAATAGAAGTTTTTGCATTATCATCCAGCAATATTTTTATGCATGCAAACGGAGGGGTCGACACCGTGAGATCCCTCAATCGACCGCTAATTTCCTTGTATTTTCTCGTATCACCGCCAACTGCTTCTTCTACCAATGCAAATGATATGATAACCCGGTTTTCTCTTCGTTCTAAAAACTCATATTTTAAATGACTGGGCAATTCTTTCAATGTTAACCCTTCAGACCGGTTTCCTCGCTTCATGCTTGTCGCTTCGTCAAGTACTTCATCTTGATTGTTTTCATTTATACTGGACTGCTTTCCTTGTTAAATTTGAAGGCGCATTTCAATCAAGACTCTCAAGATAATCGAAAATTCATCTCAATTTCATTGATAGAGTGTTGAAGGGATACAATCGAATTCAATTCAACACAGAAGGGGCTATTATTTCCTACGCCTATACAACTGCTCAGCAGATCTACATCGATACCTGCACTCCTATTAATATGCTAAAATGCACCGGCTTCATTTCCAACCCTGAGTGTCGTCTTCAATCTTGTACATCTATCAAGGCAGCTCCAGTTGCTAAGAAGGTCTTCCTTGCAACAAATGAATTTGGGTATCTTCCTTCATCTGCATGATAACAAAATCCACTGGGAAAATGAATTTCCCAACCTTGACAAGTACATCTTCAAGAATGCTTTCTGGTTGTGCCATTGATCTACCAGCCATCTGCAATAATTGTTGTTGGGGTAAGTCTCCCAAATTTAGCTCCCCGCATCAACCGATAGAGGCATCAAATTTATACCGCGCCCGACCACATGCTGCAATCTCATATCCTTACGGGAGCGGTGGAATGGTGAAAAACCGCAAGGGTCCTTCTCATCTTTGCCGATCTTTTCTGGATAATGGCACCACACGTAGCGGCCAAGTTAACTATACCCTCGCCTATCTTTCTTTTCTTGCTCGCATCTCCTTTAGAAATTTTGCATAAAGAGGTATTGGCTCATTACCTTCGCAAATAAGATATTTATTTCTTATTTTCTTTGAAAATGTCCAAGAATTTAGAAAACTGTTTTCCTGTTTCGACTTCTCGAAGTCTATGTGGAAATGGAATTAGCTGCGTATAAGCTGGTACTTTCCTTCTTTTCTCTCGGGGTCATTACTTCCTCTCGGGTCAAGCAACTGGTGCTCTTTTTCTCCTTCCCTTCGCCTCTTCTTTTTCGCCGCCCTTCTTTCCTTTCTGGCCCTTTGTTGTCGCCAAATCCTTCCCACTCCTAATTGAATTGCCATGCAGCTTCCTTTGGGCTCTTTCTCAGTGTCACTAGGAATGCACTTTGCTCGATTTGGCATATTCAGGTCAATTGCCCCACTTGTGTCTCCAAAGTTTTTTCAGCTAGGCACTTGAAGATTCTTCTCGAACACAGTATCGACTTGAAAGCTTCCAAGTCGATAAGTTTCTCATAGAATTGTAATAGCCTCGTGTTGTCCCCCATGAATCAACATTTGTTCTTCTCAAATGGCTGAGTCCTCCTCTCGACCCCGATATTCATTCGCTTTCACCTCTCGATGTCGCCGCCGGAACCTTGCGGCCGCCGATATCCTTGTTAAGGATTCTGTCCATGCCTCGGGCCTTGTAATGCCCCTTCACCATATGAGAAATTCTCATGGTTCCTTAGTGCTGGATTGTAGTGTGTGGGCAGGTTAGGATTTGGCTTGAAATGGTAATTTCTCTCGCTCGCTCACGCATTCTCAACCTCCTCAAGACCATAAGAATTTTCTTCGTTGGCACACGCGACTTCTTCTCATGTTCATTTTCCACCGGCCTCCTATTTCATGAGCAAGCAGCATCTTTTCTCTCTTGTCTCACCCATCCTTATGCATTATGGCATCCAACCTTGCCTCCATGGTTGTCATCTTGCTCGCTCCATGATCCCTTTCCTCTCGTTGTTTCCCTTGAAAACCACTTTGGCTTTCATATTGCATTTTGCCAAGCCCTACTCCGATTCTCGCCAACCATTTTTCGCTTGAATGCTCCACAAAGATAAAGCATCGATAATGCCCTTAGATATCATTTGAAAATACAGATACACCATGTCCATCCGGGCTCCTCAAATTCGGCCCATGCATCGCACCTCTTCAAGAACCTCGACCTTCCTGTTACTATATAGGCTCTCATCTTCCCTTGTTGGAAATACTATTATCTCTCTTTCTCCTCAAGTGAGAGATGGGGGAAAGAATCTCAAGTAGGTTTCTTTCTACCAACTCTTCCCAAGTATCAACCGAACCATACGGTAATGATTCATACCATGTGGATGTTATATCTCAAAGAAATGGGAAAGATGCAACTTTATCACCTCCCGGGTCTCACACCATTAAGCTTCACTCGGTATTCGCCATCCTCGAGAAATCTTCCCGTGCTCGCTTGGGTCTTCTCGGTGGGATGACCAAAGAAATTGATGTCGTCGAACCATTGTAATCAAGGCCGGCTTTAGTTCAAAAATTATTTGCATCCAACAAAGAGGGCCATCCGATCAGCAGTATCACTCTTCCGACACAGGCCTCCGTAAACCTCCATCGTGCTTAGTAATGGGAGGCCTCTCGGGCCGGCCGTCCTCTCGGTTCCTCTCAAGCCCGGCCCATGTCTCTCATCCGCCATAGTCATAAGCCGCCTTTTGTCTTTTCTAAGCCTTCCCGAAAGTGTTCTTTCCAATTCAGTGTCTACTGGAATCAGGTTAGAATCCTGTTTCCTATGCATTAAAGGTTTTCCTGAAATCAAAACACACTCAGATTAATAGGATTAGTCAAACTAAACAAATATTTTCAACATGGCTTGTTAAAGATTAGTGACTCATGTAGCCACCAAGCCAAGAAAAGTTTTTTTTTTTTTCTTTTCGTTTATAAAATGTCCAAATTAGCATTTCCTTCTTTTTGTTCGAATATTGATCTATTTAATTCAACTCCTATGAACAACGCCATAAAACTTGTTTGCCTTTTTCTATATAGACTGGAACCCTCAAACTAACATACTACAAGAGCTTCCACACTTTCTTGTATCCACAAGTCACTTTCAATAAGCTCGCTTGATAAAATAATTTTCTCCTAATGTTCATGATTTAAAAATAAGGGTCAAGTCTATGACACTGCAAGTGCACAGGCCATACAAGTATTAAAATCTGAATGTAAGTCCAGGTATCATTCCCACAGAGATTGATAGCAAATTACAGATCAACTACCCCAACTACTAAAAATTCCATACTATTTAGGACCTCAAAACCTCATAGTGAAAGTTTTTATCTTTAAAAAAAAAAAAAAAAAAAATTAAATATCCTATACTATTGAATATGTTCAACCAACTAAAAACAAAAGTGAATGAATAAAAAATAAATTGTATTTAAAAGAATGGAGTCAACCGGCCTCTATGAGAAACCAAACCATCAATGAAATACAATGGAACAATACTCAAAGACTAAAAATCCAATTCTCTGCTCTATGTATGGATTATGATTTTTGTCCAAGACAGTTGGAATTGGATTTCTCTATATTCACTAATTAGATATCCTTGCTTCTCTCGAAGACAAGATCAAACCAGCTACTTGTATTCCAAATTCTCTTGCAAGATCTGGGTATTTTTCTCTCTCGATACTTCACACCCATATCCTCGGTTGGACAAATAACTTTTGCTTTACCTTCTCAGGATACTTTTGCAAAAGTTTCTACCACTTAATTGGTGTGGCTCAACCTCCGTATCATGGGTTTATCCTTTTCCCCTTCAGATCTAAGCTAACACGGGATTGAACTTACCTTTTAGATAAGGTGAACTCTTCGATTATTTATATTAAAGCAAATACACCCCTCCACCAATTATGAGCGAATGGGGATTTATCAAAAATGAACTCGTGAGCTCGCAGTCATTAATGGTAGCCGAACATACCCGTGAAGAATGCTCTCGCCTCTCGTGCACCTCCGTTCATGTGTGTCACCGCAGAGGCATCCCGATATCGAGTAAGATACATTCCCCTCAACCTGGTATTAGGTACTACTATTAAACCTATCCATTCAAAACAACACGTATTAAGTAAAAACCCGAACCCGTAAATTAATTGTCCATAATTGTGCAGAAAGACCTGTAACTAAATAAATCAAATCCGAAGAGCCGCTTGATTACCGCATCGCGAATTAAGAACGGAGCACCGACACGCATCAACCACCGTAGTGCAATAAAACCGAGAAGAAATGAATTCCGTAAATTTGTCTAGATTTCATAAATTTTTCGGGCAAGAAGGCTCGAGAAAATAATAGAACTAAAAATCCATTTCACTGTTTTTGCATCGCCAAGCAGATTCAAAACCGTAAAATAAAAACAAAAATAAAATCTACTTAAAATATACACTGAGTTCCTCTTCTTCTCCCTTTTCTAGGTAGTGAAGACGGAGAAAACTACTTTACTATTATAAAGCTATCTATTTATACTGTAAAAAGAGTTTAGGCCGAATCCCCAAAATGCTCCAGGTGGAACTCCAAAGAAAAAGACCAGCTTACTGTCCTATGTCGCGACCTCAAGTTGATGTCGCGACATGGACTTCTCCCTGATTACCGTGGTCGCTATGACCTCCTTCTTAAGTTGCAACCGCTTGTCTTACAACCGCTTGATCGCGGTCGCGACATCGCTTGTGGTCGCCACCTCATCGCCTCGCTACCTTCGTGTCGATGCTCGACACCTCGCTACATGTCGCGACATCATTGTTCTATTCTTCCACTCTTCTCGAAGTTACACATCGCTTTAGGCTTCTCGACCACTTTTCTCGCTTTTGTATGATGACTTCATGTTGTGACTTTGATTTCTCGCTCCGCAATTTCGCCGGCAGTGGTTTCTTCGATATTTCGCTAAGATTCGAAGTTTCTCGTTGTATTTTCCCCTAAAATGAAATTTGAGTTAATTATCCACTTTTCGCAAACAAATCAACATTTATCTCATAATATACTGTAAAAATGGATTAAAACCTAATGAGTTTTTTAGACCTCGCTTCACCGACAAAGATGATTTTCGATCATAGCTCCGGATATGTGTTTTGCTTAACGGGTGGTGCAAAGAAGTTGTAAAAGTTCTAAAAGCAAAGACCGTTGTTGATTCTACAATTGAAGTCGAATATAAGAGTAGCAAAGATCTCGATGCAACAAAGGAAAGTCGTTGGGATCAAGAAGTTCATTAATGACCTTGAAGTGGTTCCAAGAGATTACAAATCCTTGCCGATGTTTATCAGGACAATACTTATGTTATCGCACGTTAAAGGAACCTGGTGATCACATCGCGATCAAACACATTCTTAGGCTGCATCATCTCATTCAAAGAAAATCATTGAGAGAGGTGACTAAGATATGTAGAGTTCCAACGTATGATAATGTTGCCGATCCATTGACTAAGCTTCCTACCACAAGCAGCATGATCGCCATGCTAGGTTCATAGGTATTAGACACGCTGATGAACGGGCCTAGCGCTAAAGGGAGTATTGTTAGTAATAGTGCTCTAGGCCTATTGTAATATCAATATTAAAAACAGAATACACGATGAACATTGTGACATAATACATGAATCAACATCGATTAAGATTAGTATAAAGTTTTAATTGATATTCATGGGATGAATATGTATGAGATACAAATCAAATTTATATCTATTTGTTGAGAACAAATATTGGACCCAACTGCCTTGAGATTAATACATGGATCAAAGTCATAAGTTATCTCTAATAGTCGTGTCATTAAACTTTTCGACCCGAGATCGCTATAGTTCTCAACATATGAATATTGTGTTTTAATATAATCAAACGTTATCTTTAATCGATGACTATAGAGGTTATACTTGAACATACAAGAATTATGTAGTGAGATATGAGCGAAGATGAAATTTGTCATCTTATTATAAGAGAGATAATTTTGTCCCCTCGACACCGAGACCGAGAAATGCATGGTCGTGTTCTCGTCGAACGATTGAGATCAATGTCATTTGTTTAGTCGCCTAATCGGGTTTCGAGTAATCAAAGATAGAAAGATATAAGGTCACTTTGTCCATGCCTTATACTCCTATCAAGATATCATGAGTATCAAAAGGATTAAGGCCACAACCATACAAGGTCGTTTTGATCACGAGCTTTTCATTTAACTCGGGTAGTCATAATGTCTTTGCTAGAAGCCACTTATGACTCAGGATCAAAATGTGATTTAGCCCCATCATTAATGTTAATTGAGCCTATATGGTCGCATTAAGAACAAATAATAACGATTATGGTTTTTCACCCCTGTAGTACTTAAAATGATGAGATTATTTCAATTACAAATAACAATTAGTTGTTATTTAAATTCGAATTTAATTTTGAGAAAGTTTAAATTGGTGATTTAAATTATAACAAATAATTAATTTGTTATATTTTCTTATTGGATAATGAAATAACTGCAGTTAAGTTTTTTTTAATATGGATGTGAATTTAAATTTTTATTATTTAAAAGAAGTTTTAAATATATGTAATAATATAAATTATTCCTTTGTTCTGAGTTAAGTGATTTGAATTTAAATTGTTATTATTTAAAAGAGTTTAAACATATAATAATATAAATTCATTTGACTAAAACCCAGCGTACTTATATATAGATATATATGTGAGACATATATATTTCTCGTAGTAGTCGGCCATTTACTCTAAGAACAACCAAAAAACAGAGTATGAAAAGAAAAACCCTTAATTGCTTTGAGAAGACGAACCTCGAATCCAGCATTCAACAAGATCGCTCATTATTTGCTTGTGTGTTGATACTTTAGAGGGTGGTCGCCGTAAAGGCAAAGACATTTTGAAGATCCGACAAACCGACGCGTACTCAAGGTTTGACGAACACCACAAGAGGTAAGTTTCGCTTCCTTCGGTTTTTATGAAACGCATGTGATCCTTGGTGGGTTAAGGGATAAAGAAAATTTTAAATTATGCTGCATTTATGTTCCAATCAGATTGGATATTCTGCCTGTAACCCAACACGAGGCACCGTGTCTAGGCAAGGTACTAAGCCGAGGCACCATGCCCAGGCAAGGTACTAGGCCGAGGCACTATGCCTAGGCTAGGCACCGTGCCTAGAAGGCATGCACTAGGCGGAGGCAACGTGGGGGGAACGAGGGGCATGCCTTTGCTAAAGCAATGTGGGGGGGAACGAGAGGCATGCTTGCAACGTGTGGGGAACATCCGTCTATAGGCTTGGGCGGCCGAGGACAAGTAGCATGGCGTCTTAGGCAACGAGTCAACAAAGACTGCATGGGAGAGCTAGCAACGGTGTCATTGTCTAGCTCTACCGGCAATCGGATGTGAGTTTAGTGGTGGCATAGAGGAGGACGCCCATGCCACTAGCGGCTGGGTGTGTGCACCTGTGGAAGCACGCAGCGTGGGCCACCTTGGGGCGCAGTGCGCTACCCCTTAAAGAAAGCAATATAAGACTTTGGAAAATCGAGCAGACATCACACATGCTTGAGGAGACATAATGGCATATTTTAACTAGGAAAGCGATTTTAGTCGTGTTTGTTTTTGTACATTCTCTTTATAATAATTATACATGGCCAATGAAAAAAGAAGAAAAAAATTTGGATGCAGAAAATATTTATTTTTATTTATTTACTAAAAAAAATAGGAGAAAATAGTAAAAATATTTTTAAAATTCATTTTTCACATGGGAAAAATATTTGGGACCAGAATTGGTCAATTTTAAGTGGAGGAAATATTTTTTTTTATTTACTAAAAAAATAGGCGAAAAATAGGGGAAAATAGGGGAAAACAGGGGGAAATAGGGAAAATTAGGGGAAAATTAGGGAAAATAATTGATTTAAGATTTGACTACAGGAATGCAATATTTTACTATAAAATATTAATATTTGATAATATTTTAAATGAAAAAGTGTTAATTTAAAAAAAAAATTCTCTAAAAATATAGAAATATAGGGGAAAACATGGGAAAAGGTATTGAAAAACATTTTTGTCATGAGAATGATATTTTTGAAATCAATGAATGAGGGAAGAAAATGGAATTGAAACGAGCATGGTTAGGACGCTTTTAAGGCATCTGCGCGAGTGCCATCAATATTGTCGGGTCCAATGGCAATGAGGACAACAAGTGCTTCGCACCATCAATTGCAAAAACATTTCTTCGCAAGACGATGGAACGTGGTTACCGGGCGTGCATAGCACTAGGCCGAGGAACCGGTGTCATGGCATGGTGCATGCACACCACAAGTCGGTGTCCCGTGTGTCTACGCATGGCATAGCACTAGGCGCCGAGGCATCGTGTGTCTAGGCATGGCATGGTATGGCATAACACTAGGCGCTGAGGCCCCGTGTGTCTAGGCATGACATGGCATAGCACTGGGCGCCGAGGCCCCATGTGTCTAGGCATGGCATGGCACTAGGCGCCGAGGCCCCGTGTGTCTAGGCATGGCATGGCATGCCAAAGCACTAGACTAAGGCACCGTGTCTAGGCATGGAATGGCACTAGTACGAGGCATCGTGTGTCCAAGCATGGCATGGCATGGCACTAGGCGCCGAGGCCCCATGTGTCTAGGCATGGCATGGCATGGCATAAGGCGCCGAGGCCCCGTGTGTCTATGCATGGCATGGCATGGCACTAGCCAAGGCCCCATGTGTCTAGGCATGGCATACATGAAGACTAGTCCGAGGCCCTCGGTAAACTTATCACGCATGGCATGCCATTGCACTGCCGAGGCCCCCTGTATCTACGCATGGCATGCCATAGCACTAGGCGCCGAGGCCCCTTGTGTCTACGCATGGCATGCCATAGCACTAGGGCGAGGCCCCGTGTGTCTAGGCATGGCATGGCATGGCATGGCATAGCACTGGGCGCCGAGGCCTCATGTGTCTAGGCATAGCATGGCATGGCACTAGGCCGAGGCCCCATGTGTCTAGGCATGGCATGCCATGACACTAAGCGCCGAGGCCCCGTGTGTTTAGGCATGGCATGCCATAGCACTAGGTCGAGGCCCCATGTGTCTAGGCATGGCATGGCATAGCACTGGGCGCCAAGGCCCCATGTGTCTAGGCATGGCATGGCATGGCACTGGGCGCCTAGGCCCCTTGTGTCTAGGCATGGCATGCCATAGCACTAGACCAAGGCATAGTGCCTAGGCATGGAATGGTCCGAGGCATCGTGTGTTCAGCATGGTACTCTAACATTGCAGTATCTGGCCGCCGAGGCCCGGGTGCTCCGCATGGCATGGCATGGCACTCAGCACGAGGCCCCTCGCGGTGCTCCATGCATGGCATGGCATGGTACTAGCCGAGGCCCCATGTGCTCAGGCATTTGATGAAAGTGCCTTCAAACACTCATATACCCACGCCGGTTTTTCCTTTTCATGTTTATTTTATAGTAATTTCATAGTTTTGCGCGGGTTAGACTCCTCAATTAGTGTTTGGCTCGATGCGCGCATCGGGAGCGTAAAGGCAAATGTTGGAAGCACTTCGAGCAATGGGGAGCAAAGCAAAGAGGGGCTCAGCTGCAACGCCGGCGACGCTTCCAAAGTCGCGACGCTTCCCACGCCGCGGCGCCCCAACGCCGCGACGCCGGGTCAACAATGCGTGCTGGAACAATCACAACGCCGACGCTCAACGCCGCTGACGCCTCAACGTTTCAACATCGCGACGTTCAACGCCGCAGAACGCTGTAACGTCGCTAGGGCGCCGCCGAGATCTCGCACTTCATCATTTAGCAATGAATGGCCTCAAATCAAGGAGTTCGGAGGCGCACGAACCAAGGCACTGAATTCCGTGTGAAAGCAGAAGTGATCACGCACTTCAAGAAGTGCCCTGGATTTGCAATCGGCTTTCTCATTTTTGATTTGAGAATGATGTTTTTGGTACTCAAACATTTTCATTCTATCATCTCGCATGTTCTAGATCTATATCTAGGGTTTTGTTGAACCCTGTCATGTGTTGATGGATTAAAATTAGTACTTTATATTTGCTCAAGTATTTATCTATTTGTTTTCATCTCGCTTCAATGCCTATGATTTAATTATATGGTGATGTCTCGGGCCAACATTGGCATAATCACACCGAGATCCGAGATTCGAGAGATGAGGTTAGTCCAAAGATCTCGGTAGCTTTCTATTGAATCTAAGAAAATACAGAGATGTCTCTCATCCCGAAGGTGGCATCTCGGGTTAACATTTAAGCATCTCTAATATCGAAGCCGAGATGGGAGATATACTCAAATCTATTCACGAGATAGGCGGATATACCTCGAGAGAGGATATCTTGTAAGTAAGATCACCTCGCCAATCGACAAATGATAAATATATTGAATAATAGCATCCTTAAGAAATAACCATTGAACGTGACAGGGGGAGACATAACCCTAGTCTTCAATACCAGTAATCCATTAGAATCTAAAACTTAGTCGACTTTCACATATTCACTTTCTTTCCTAAAATCATCTCTTCAGATATTATCTAAAAAGCCGAACCTTTGTAGTCAATACACCTGTCCCTGTGGATCGATATCCGTACTGTGAGTACACTATATTACTAGCGACAAGGCACCAAGGCACATACAGCGCACATTTTACACACCGCGCGCCATCAACACAGATGCCATGCTGATTCAGTCCGAGGCCCCGTGTGTCTAGGCATGACATGCCACTGCACTAGGCGGCGAGGCCCTGTGTGTCTAGGCATGGCATGGCATGGCATGGCATGGCATGGCATGCCATAGCACTAGACCAAGGCACTGTGTCTAGGCATGGAATGGCACTAGCTAGGCAAGGCACTAGGCCGAGGCACCGTGTTTATTCATGTCATGGCACTTGGCCAAGGCACCGTGCCAAGGCATGCACTCGGACGAGGCACTGTGTCTAGGCAAGGCACTAGGCTGAGGCACTGTGTCTAGGCATGGCACTTAGCCGAGGCACTGTGTCTACGAAAGGCGCTAGGCCGAGGCACCATGCCTAGCATGTGTCACGGCATTCAAAGTCGCAGGCACCGTGCCTGTAGCATGTCACGCGCTCGGGTCGGTGAATCGCGCCTCGCATGCACCACCAAGGCACTCCCGCGCATGCACCGAATCGGTAAGCACGCGGTCTAGGCATGCAATGGAACCAGGGTCGAGGACCGGCGCCTAGACACGCACCGTCGAATCAACGCGTGCCTAGCAAGTCACGGTATTGTGCCGGAGGCATGCTTTCCGAGGCACGCAAATACCAGCCCTCAATCACCGTGCCTAGCATGCCACGGCACTAGGTCGACGCATCGTGCCTGTGGGCATGCACTAGGTCGAATCACCATGCCTAGGCATGTTCGCGGCACCCCAGGCCGAGGCACCGCGCCTTAAAAACACCAGCCGGTGGGGCACCGTGCTCAGGCATGCACCCCCACCGAGGCAAATAAGCAGCCTCTGGGGGCATGTCATGGCACTAGGCCGAATCACCGTGCCTAGGTATGCAATGGCACTAGGCCGACAAACCGTGCCTAGGCATGCACTAGGTCGAATCACCATGCCTAGGCATGTCATAGCACTAGGCCCAATCACCGTGCCTAGGCATGCCATGGCATTAGGGCGACGCACCGTGCCTAGGCATGCACTAGGCCGAATCACCGTGCCTAGGCATGTCATGGTTCTAGGCCGACGCACAGTGCCTAGGCAAGCACTCGCCGAAGTAATCGTAGCCCAGGCATGCACTCACCGGCGCGCCGCGTCTAGGCATGTCATGGCACTAGTCGAATCACGCTGCTCGTGCAAAGCACCGTCGAGGCATCAGCGCTTCAGGCATGGCACGCACTAAGTCACCACCGTGCCTAAGCATGTCATGGAACTAAGCCGAGGCACCGTGCCTAGGCAAGTACTTCACGGGCAGGTCTAGGCATGCACTCGACCGAGGCGCAGCAGGCAATGTCTAGGTATGTCATGGCACTGGGGTCGAGGCAACGCTTCTAGGCACCCAAGTGCCTGTGCAAGCACTGTCGAGGCACCCCCGCCAGCATGCTCATGGCACTAAAGTTAACAAAGACCGCGTTCCCGCATTTATTACTAGCCTAATCACGTAGCCAGGTACGAGACATGCACTGTGCCGAATCGTGCCTAGGCATATCATGATACCATGCTCGAATCACCGTGCCTAGGCATGTCATGTGGGTACTAGTCGAGCAACCCACCCCATGCGTGTCGTGGCACTAGCCGAGGCACGTTGCCTGGGACATGCACTCAGCCGAATCACCGTGGACTAGCATGTCACGCACTAGGGCCGGAGGCACGCGCTCTGTGGGCAATTACTTGGTCGAGGCTAACGTGCTCAAAGCCGCCACTTGGCCGAGGCACCATCTCTAGGCATGACACTAGGCCGAATCATCATGCCTAGGCATGCACTAGTCCGAATCACCGTGCCTAGGCATGTCATGGCACTAGGCCGAGGCACCGTGTCTAGGCATGTCATGGCACTAGGTCGAGGCAACCGCGGCTCACGCATGCACCACAACCGAATCAATCGGGGTTCAGGCATGTCATGGCCCCAGTCGAGGCATGCTCGAACAGCGGCTTCACCGTGCCTTAGGCAAGCACTCTGGGCCGAGGCACCTTTGTCCCGGCAACGTGATCAGGCACGCCTTTGCACCAGCCGAGGCGACGCGGTTCAAGCATGGCCTAGAATCGTGGGGTGTGGTCTACCACGGACACATCAAGCGACACCAATAATCCATGCCTTGGAACTACTTCAACACGCGATCTAGGCAACATGTTCGCGACATCGTGGACGCAGCTAACGACCGAGGACCATGGCATGCGCCCGCATGCGCGAAGTCGCGGCCGGGTCCGAATTCGCCGCTTAATTTCGAATCGCCAAGGCAATCGCGCCACCCAATCGCTTCTCATTTCATTTAGCTTTTTATTCCATACACATGCTTTTTCCGTCGACCGGAAGATGTGTTCAACTGCAGGCTTCCCCGTACCACCCCGATAACGCCCGTAACCCTCGTCGAGGGATCTAAAAGTGGAAGGGGGGTAAAGGAAAACGCTGTGGATCTAAGCTCGAGGGAGGGATCTAATTGGAGCGACATAGGGCTGAATCTCAGTGGATCGTGGAAACAAGGCCACTCTACCACTTACAATACCCCGTCGCGTATGTAAGTCGTCTGCAAAGGATTCTACCTGTCCCTCGATCGGAATAATGCTTCAAGGCGGCCCACACAGTTTGTCCACCGCGAGGACTTGACCAAGGACAGACATGGCTTCCGCCTCAAGGGCCCCTACCGAGGGCTCCACAACATGATCGGCGCACGCTGCCGCTTCTAGTCCGAATTTCCGACTTAGAGGCGTTCAAATATAATCCAAGAAGGTAAGCCGCCATTCGCTTTTCAACCAAGCGTGATGACCAATTGTGCGAATTAACGGTTGCTCTCATACTAGGTTGAATTACTATTGCGACGCCGTCATCGCATGGTAAAACTAACCCTGGGTTTCACGACGGCCTAAACCCGGGCCACGCTCCCTACCGTGGGTGAACAATCCAACACTTGGTGAATTCTCGCCACAATGGATAGGAAGAGTCGCACATTGAAGGATCAAAACAACGCCGCTATGAACGCTTGGTCGCCATAGTTTTTCTATTATCCCCGTGGTAACTCTATGACACCTCTAGCCAAATTCGAAGGTCTAAAGGATCGATAGACCACACCTTTGTGGTTCGTGACTGCAATGGAAATCTGTGAATCAAATGAGCTTTTACCCTTTCTTCCACACGAGATTTCGCTCGTTGGAGCCTCACCCTAGGATACCTCGCAAGTATCTTAACGTATGTTCCGCCCGTACCAAACTCCCCACCCGACAATGTCTTTCCGCCTCTGGACGACGCGTGAGCGCGCCTTGGGTCTAAAAGGAGGGGATGTTCCCCGCCTTCGATTCACGGAATTAGTAAATAACACAAAAGTAGTATTTCTCACTCGCCAAGCCTGCTCCCACCCTTATCCTACACCTCTCAAGTCATCATTTTCACAAAGTTCTGACTAGAGTCAAGCTCAACAGTGGTCTTCTTCCGCCGATTTTGCCAAGCCTCGTTCCTCGTGTGGGTTTCTCGGATAAGAGACAGGATAGTGGGAATCTCGGCAATCTATTAATTAACGCCACTAATTAAATGATCTAGCATTTGGATTACCTTAAGAGAGTCATAGTTACTCCCGTCGCACCCGCGCTTGGTTGAATTTCTTCACTTTGACATTCGTAGCATTTGGGAAGAAATCACATCACGCGGAAAGAACCGGGCAGTGGACCATCGCAATGCTTTGTTTTACTCAAACGCCGATTCCCTTGTCCATACCAGCTTCGAGTCGACCGTTGGACGCCTGGAAGGCCCCGAGAGCCATTCCCGCCCATCCCCGCTTAGCACGCGGCGACCGCTTCGCGGAGTAGCTCGAAAGCAAATTCCACCGACACGCCAACGAAGCTCGGATTAAGATTCCTGTGCCCAGCCCTCAAAGCCAATCCTTTTCTCGAGGTTACGGATCCATTTCGCTGACTTCCCTTGCCTACATTGTTCCATCGACCAAAAGTTGTTCACCTCGAGACCGATGCGCGTTATGAGTACGACCGCACTCGTCCTCCTGATTACTGGTCGCCGAGGGCGCACCGTGACCACGCCGACGCAGCGGCTCTTCCACCGCCGACCTACCGACCAGTCAAGCTCAGGGCGTCGTTAAACAAAAGATAACTCTTCGAGGTCTCTCGACGACGCTCTCCGACTCCCTAACGCCGCTTATCACCGCCATCGCCCCGGGGTTCAGAATGTTGAACCCAATTCCTTTCGATGCTCTCTCGCGCGCGCACATCGCTTATTGGATCTGGCTTCCCCGTCTCCTAGGATCGACCAACCCATGTGCAAGTGTCGTTCACATGGAACCTTTCCCCTCTTCGGCCTTCAAAGTTCTCATTTGAATATCTGCTACTACCACCAAGATCCGCATCGACGGCCGCTTCCGCCCAGTTAAGACCCCAGGCGTTTTACGGCGACGTCGCGCTCTTCTTCCCACTCATCGAGGCCCGGCCCTTTGCCTCGACGGTCAGAGGTCGTGGGCGCTTCACGCCATCCATTTTCGGGGCTGGGCTGATTCGGCAAGTGTGTGAGTCGTTACACACTCCTACCGATTTCGACTCCATGACCAATCGGCTTCCATCGGCCTTAATCGACCAACACCGTGGGTTCGGAAGCTTAGCGCTACAGGCTACACCGTGAACTGGGCTTCCCGCTTCATCCTCAAGACGTCACCATTTCTACAAAATGGCCCACTTAAAGCTCTCGATTCCATGGCTCTGGCTTCACGGAGCGCCGTGTCAGTCCCACCTATTTAAAAGCTTGAGAATGTGTGCCGAGGGCGCCGGCGCCCGATGCCCCAATCATCGCTTTACCGGGATAGGAATTCCCCATCAAGGGTCTAACCATCCTTAGGGAAACTTCGGAGGGAACCGCCAATTAGGATGGGTCGATTAAGTCTTTTCGCCCTCATACCTAAGTCAAACGAACGTATTTCCACGGCCGCATCGCTACGGCCTCCACCGTAGCTCTCCGGCTTGTCCGCTTCAACTCATAGTTCACCATCTTCGTCCCAACAGCATGCTCACCAACCCTTCTCATAAGATCAAGGCTCAAGCGACGGCAGCACCCCTTCACCTGGGATCCCGCCGACGCCTTCCTACACACGGTTTACCAGCCCGCTGACTCAACAACATGTCGACTCCTTGGTCCGTGTTCAAGATCTCGGTCGAATTCGGGGGCCCGTTGGTCGCACGCCATGAGCGCATCACCGTGCTGGGCTACCGCCCCGGCTGGGCTTAATCGCATTCCACCATCGAGGCAACGGATGTCTCCATGGGCATTCACAACCCGGCTTGGGGTCGCCACTCCCCCCAAACCATCGCCAAGCCAGACCCCGAGTCGAGCCGGGGGGCTGACTCGGCGATCGCCGTTCAACATCCGACCGAGGCTCATCGCCGCCCATACGCTCCTCCCAACAATTCTTAAGCACTTTGACCTCTTTCAAAGTCCTTTCATATTTCCGCAGACTTGTTTGCCACTCCGCCTCTCGCCGTATTTAGCCTCGACGTAAATTTACCGCCTCCGACGGGGTCCATTCCCCAAACAACCCAACCGCCGACAGGCCTCGTGGTGCGACAGTGGTCCGCTCACTACTCGGCTCACCCTCTCGCCCTTCCAGGGACTTGGGGTCCTAGCCCGTCGCATGACGCTCCGTACCACACTGGACGCCGTGATCCGCACCGACTAAGCTTCGCTTTTCCCTGCTCTCGCCGCCGCTACTAAGGGAATCCTTGTAAGTTTCTTCCTCCGCTTATTTATATGCTTAAACCGCCAGTGTTCCCACCCCACCGGGTCGCCGTCGAGACTCTCTGCCTCTTCGTGGTGCCCCGCTGCCAAGTGTCGCGCCGACACGGAGATTCTCCTTCCTTCCTCCCTGGGACTTAGGCAAAGGATCGTGGGTCGCTTCAACCACCGCTGTCGTGGCGTGCATCGCCGCAAGACGTATTTAACCAACCACGGATGCGATGTTCCATGGGAGCCACTGCCCGCCCCCAACCTCTGCGCCTCATCTCATCAGGCGAGGGGCGACGCAGCGTGATCATCAGCAAAGTGTTCCCCAACCTAATGGCGCTCGCCACCTGCGCTTCAAAGACTTGATGATTCACGTGATCTCCCATTCACACCAAGAATCGCATTTTTGCTAATGCTTCATCGATGCGAGAGCCTAGATATCCATAGTCGAGAGTCATTTTTGTGAGTTAAACAACCACGCCTTCATGAGCACCCGTGACCGGGGCAACGGGATGGCGTTGTTTCATTGTATTTTCCTTGGCGTTTTTCACGCTGGGGTTCGTTGTTGGATCGGGAAGGTCCCCCGCAAGACACCCCCATGCACAAGACAAAGGATAAGGCTCTCGAGGCCCACCATCCATCGAGAGCAGAGTGGAGGGCTCACGCCCGCTCTGCCCTCGACGGGTTGTTAAACAACGTGTTCACGGGTCGCTCGGGTCGATAAAGTCTCAACAATGATCCTTCCGCAGTTCACCTACTCAAACCTTGTTATGAATTTTCCTCTAAATGATAAGGCAGCCCGATCTCTTCGCGACATCGCAGCGGCGAAACGTCACGCCGCCGCGATCCGAACACCCCAATCGACCACAAATCGGTAGGAGTGATGGGCGGTGTGTACAAAGGGCGTGGACGCAGTCAACGCTGAAGTTGATGACTTGATTCGTTACCTGCAGGCGATTCTAATCGTCAAAATTTGTAGTCCTGTTTCCTCCTTACCTCGCCGGCTCAAGCTACCGCAAGATAGCTGTCTAGGGTCGAACACGGATGGTTTTCATCCTATGAATGACTCGTGATCTGTTGAAAATGGCAGTTTCACTCTGATTGGATTTTCGCTTTTAAAAACGTTGTGAGTTGTTTGACCTAAGATTACCTGTAAACCGAAAGTGGAGGTGAAAGGCACTCAGGAAGATTTAGGTCACCAACTTGATAACATAAACAGCACCCTCTCTGTTTTATCCTCGCATATGACAAGCAACCTATAGTCCAAGCCATAACCCATCTTTGTTTAACTAGCAAACCTAACCCTAGAATCACCCTATTTGAGTAAACACAGTAACATGCGTTTCATGCAAATTTCACGCTTTGGAAACCCCAATATTCAACATCATTTCGCTCGTAAAGGGCCATCTAAAGAACAACAAGCAGCATCTAGCAATAGTATGCACCGTATCCCAAAGCATGGTAAGACACAAGGTAATGACATTAAATGATATTCAACCCAGTTTGGTGAAGATGGGTTACGCACTCCGCGAACACATGAGGACAACCCGCAATCCGCTCCATAACCGCTAGCTACCTTCCTCTTTCAAAGAAAGGGGCTTAGCCAAGCATCTTCTTGAGTTGTCATCCTCAAAAGCGGTGTTTCGCACTCTAGAAAACGAGAAAGAAAGAGAGAGAAGAGAGAAAACAAACCCTAAAATGAAAGCCGGGAATTGCAGGGCTGAAATGCAAGTTACTTAGGGTTACAAAACCATGGGGTTTATAGACCACCCAATGTATGAAAATACAAGAAAGCCTAACATTTTCGCTAAAAACAAGGGACAAGGATGGGACACACCAAAATGAAGTCGGTTGGCATTAATTACAAAAAATATGACGTGCAGATTTCTCGCTAGGCGTAATCACTGCTAGGTGTTTAAAATTCCTCGCTATACGGGGTACTCTCGCTAGGTAGCTTGGGGTCTCACTCGTGAGATTAGCGAAATCGAGAATTTCGCATGACCGCCACCCGCTTGCTACCGAAATTTCTCGCTAGCCTAGCTTAAAATTTTTTTAGAGATAGCGAAAATGTATACCTCGCTAGGCACGCTGATTAGCGAAATTGAAGCCTAGCGGTAGTTCTCTCATCTCTCGCTAGATTGCGAAATCTTTCGCCATGATTGCGAAATTCTTTTCATATCCCAAATAAATTTTCGCAATCATAGCGAAATTTCCCGTGAATTGTCGTTCACCGCGCATTGCCTACGCTCCCATCGAGATCCATTTTCATCACTTTGCCTTCATTCCATTGAATTTGAAATGTTTGAAGGCCGATAAATGGGTTCAATCTTTCATGGTTCAACATATCTCGATATTGAACTCTTCAAGGTACGCAAAACCCGGTGAAACAAACCTTTCAAAATAACCTCTAAACAAGATAAGTGATACCAAGAAGACCTGAACACTTAATTATATTATTGACATGATTAGTGCACAAAAAGCACTCAAAAACCCATCTCGATATAGGCTCAAAATAGCACCCTTTGGGTACTAATCATGACCCCGCGCTACTAGGAATTCCTCAAGACCAACAATTGCAATGATCTATCCCCATCACGATGAAATTTCAAAAGATTACCCGGCCCGTCGGCCAAGGCTATAGACTCGCCAATATATCGCGTAGCGCTACTTCCACCCGTAACACGGCGGCATCACGACTTTTGTTATCGCTTCAAACTTCCTCGCCTCTGCGTACCATAGTCCCCTCTAAGAAGCCGGGCCGTGGAGGATCACTGCATAGTTAGTTAGCAAGTTGGAGGACTGCTCGTTAACTACCAACTCGTATTGCTCCATCAAATCAAGAAACGACCATGCACCACCACCCATAGAATCAAGAAAGAGTTTCGCTTGTCAATCTCTTACGCATGTCCCTGACCCGTAAGTTTCCCGTGTCGAGTAAAATTAAGCCGCTGTCGCACTCCCCGGTGGTGCCCTTCCGTCAATTCCTGCTTCAGCCTCTTCGATCATACTCCCTAACCCAAAAACTTTTGATTTATAAGGTTCCACGCAGTCCTAAAAGCAACATCCGTTGATCCCCGGCCCAAGATCGCTTATGGTCAGACCCGGTACAAGATCTCGCATTGTTCAGCCCCAACTTTCGTTGTTTGATTAATGAAAACACCTTGGCAAATGCCACGCTGTTCGCCTTTTCATAAACTAAGCACTTCACCCCGACTATGAAATACGAATGCCCCACCGTCCCCTCGTTAATCATTATCCGATCCCGGCGCTCAACATAATTGGATCGAAATCCTAGGATGTTATCCCATGCTAATTTATCCATAGCGTAGGCTTGCTTTCAGCACTCTAAATACTTCAAAGTAACAACATCGGAGGCATGACACGAGCCAATTAAGACTAGGAGCGCATCGCCGGTAGAAGGGACAAGAGACCGGTGCAATCGCAAAAGCGGACCGAGATCGACCCATCCCAAAGTCTAACTATGAGCTTTTTAACCAACAACTTGGGGCCATGCTATTGAGCTCGAATTAAGCAACGTCGCCGGCACCATACTTGCTCCCAATGGATCCTCATTAAGCGTGATTTAGATTGTACTATTCCTAATACCCCGACTCGCTAAGCCCCAAGATGTTATTTATTGTCACTACCTCCCATCGTGATCGGGGTACTAAGGCCAATGCCTCCTGGATGTGGTAGTCGCCAAAGCCCCTCTCCCAAACGAACCCCACTTCTCCGCCACCCGTCAATACCATGCAGGTGTCACACGCCTTATTTGTTTCCTGTATGCGGCGCCAGGGAACCCACTAGGCCGCCTAATGCCTCACTACCTCTTTCCTAACACAAGGCTTGTGACGAGGCACTTTCCCAACTCGTATTTTTATTAGCTGCCAAGACGGGCTCTTGCAAAGGCTCCCACATCTTGGGATGCTCTATGCTTTTAAGGATCCAACTCCGCATATGGCCGAACCAAGCGGGCACGCAGTTCCTCATGTGACGGTCAAGGGCAACCTGGCATGGTCATGACTGGGCACGGCTTTAACTCTGGGCCTTCAATCCGAAGAAGTCAAAGCTTGTCCCTTCCCGCCTGGGGGAGTCCCTGACCGACGAAACTCCTCTACATAACCACGCGGGCCTGACATGAAAGTGAGTCCTCCCCAGGGGAGTCCTTCCCGCCCGGGGGAGTCTTACCCCTCCTAGGGAGTCTAGCCCGCCTCGTGGGAGCCGCCCCGCCTGGGGAGTGCAGTGAGCCCTCTCCCCGCCCCGGGAGTCTTACTCCGCCTAGGAGTCCTTCCCGCTAGGGAGTCCCAGCCGTAGGAATCCTTGTTGCACTTTGGATTAGGAAGCTTGCCGCCCGCCTCGCCCCATATATTGCCGACATTCCCCCAATAATCGATTCCCCGCTTGCCTCGCGCCACCGCCCGAGGCCCCTGTCAAGGAGTGCCGTGACGTGCCTCAACGGCACGTCCCAACCGTACATCTGCTTGCTCTCCCACTCATGCGTGTGCTTGGTTCACGCGTTGTGCCTCCCGGACACTTGTTTTCCAACTCCGCTTTGCTCGATTTCCCTTAGGGCGGCCAGCCAAGTGGCGTGCGCGCCCTCATGCCGCACGGGACTCGTGTTATCTAGTCGAGGGGCTGACAAACCCTCCCCCACTAGAGGTATTCAACGTCCTCGTTGACTTTAACCGCGCATACTCAAGGATCTGATCTTCAAACTGCCATAATGTAGCACCCTTTTCCTAACTTGCTTCACTGACGGGCATCCCCTTCCAATGAATTATTCGGTCCACTTCGTTCTTCCGCCCATCTTCCTATCCTCGCAGATGCTTTGCAATCTCTTGCTGAACTCCGACCAAGCATAGCGGGTTCCGCTTGCTTTTGCACTTTATCCCACTAGACTGCGGATAAGGCTTCAAGAAGCTTACATGGAATGTCGCAGAAGCTTCAACCTCTCGGGTAGCTTCCGCTTGTAGGCCACATTCCCCATGTGTTTCCTCAACCAAAGGGTCCATCATATTTCGGAATCAAACCTCTAAAACCGGCTTATATCCGATCTTTCTTCCCCGCATATGAGGAGTTAGCTTCAAACGTAATCCATCTCCCTTGCTCTCAAATTCCAAAGCCTCGCCTTGTACGCATACTTCTTCATGTGCGTCTACTTTGCCTTCTCAGTCGCTCTCGCTTCATCAAGCAAATTCGCCGAGACTTTGCAACCAGACGCTAGTTGGGCTCACACTACGCCCGTGCTGCTCAGAACCGCTATATCCGTGGGCGCACGGGCTGAACCCGAGTGCTACCACGAAAGGGCTCATACCTATGGCTGAACTTCGCTGCATATTGTAGGACAACTGCGTTGACTCTAGAAGTTCCAACTAATTTTTCTGAGAGGCTATCACAAAGTGAGTGGCGCAAATACTCTTCTAAAGATTCGATTCACTCTCTCTCGCTCGACCATCGGCCTCGAGGGTGACTGCAGCCGAGAACTTGCTTTCTGTACCCTACATCTTAAATAGCTCAACCCAAAACCTGCCTGTGAACCGCGTATCTCGATCGCTCACTATGTCCTCAGGCATCCCAAAGTGAAGATGCGCGCTGCCTCCTTCGCCCGACACTCACTCGCGAAGGATGAAGCACAACAGACTTGAAAACCTGTCTACCACACCACCAAAACTGATCCAAAAAGCTTCTACTTTCGGAAACCCACCTATTATCCATCGATACACATTCGCCATGGTCCTAATGGACAGTGGCCGTGAACAATCCCGCTTCCTTCTTTCACCGGTCTTGTCAACCAATAAACATGTCATGCTCGACATATGCTTACACGCCTTCCCTTCATCTTAAAGCCACGAAACCGTGCCGCAGCGCCAAAGTTCTTCCTCTTCTAGGTGACCAAACCCACTGCATTCTGTGCTTCCTCTCGCCAGCCCCTCGCCTTAGCTTCGCCAGGCACATATACCTCCTCCTGGCAAAAAGCAAATTCCATTCTCGAGCCAAGATCGCCGTGAAATGCTTTTACCCGCCTACCGCCTTGATACGTTGAGTCTTGTGCAGCTTCAAGTCTTACTCGCTGTTTGAAATCTGTCACAATTGAACTCAACGATCCCACATAACCCGCAACTTCCTTCTACCAAAGCATTCGCCAATCGTTGTGTCGAATCGCCATACACACCGAAATCAAAATGGTTAAGAACTTTGCCATCGAAGCTTGCTTAGCAAGCTTCTTCTCGCTATGAAGAAGGGTGTTGGCAAACATTGTCGGGCCACTATTTCACGAACCGAGTTCATCAATAGTGTTTCCAAGTTCAAGGCAATTCGGATGACCCGTACTATCTTCTTTCTCACGGGCGCTGCATCTTTCCTTCGTCGCAGATTCAACTTTTCGACTCTTAAATGCCATCGATTGCCCATCTTAATCAAAGACTCACCTAGGGCCCTCGTCCACGATCCGTATGCACTTCTCAAACGAAACTCCATGTCCGCGCTCCAAACTCGCTTTCAGGTGACGCATTCCAGCGCTGGAAGGCCCGGCACTTCACAGATCCCATTCTCACTTCCTTTTTTTCAAAAGGTCCGTGAGAGCACCGAAGCTATCTTGAATAGCCCGCAAGATAGTCTTCCTATAGTAGTTTGTTGCCGAGGAACGATCGGGGTTCTCACCACCTTGGCTCTGGTCGGGCAATCTCGACCGGCCGCCACCTTCTCGCACCATCCATCCTTATCTCTGACTTTGAAATCGTATGACCCAAAAACTTGATCCCACTGAGCAAACTCACACTTCTCTTTCTAACGTACAACTGGTTTCTTGCCCCTCGGCTAACTATCTCAATGTAAACACGTGATCTTCTGTAGTCGGGTCAGATCAATTATGTCGTCTGCATGTCACGAATGAATCCGTGAAGTCGAATAGACATCAGTCCCAGTGTCACAAAATGTAGCGGGAGCATTAGTCAAACCAAAAGGCATAACTAAAAATTCAAAACTTCCATACCGTGTTACACATGTAGTCTTTGCCTCGTCCCCTTCAGCCACGCACACTTGCCAATATCCCGATCGCAGCTTAGCTTACGGCACTCGACCAGCCAATCGATCGAACATTTCCCCGCACAAGGTACGATACTTGTTCTTGATCGTGACCTCACCCGTAACCACACACATCCGCGTCCATCTGCTTCTCGAAGACCTGCCGCATCGGCGCTGGGAGGGTCGACCTCGACCCGCATCCAAGAACTCCATCACCACTTCCCGCAACTCTTCAACTCGTGGACTCATCCGATAAGGAGCTTAAGCAGAGGTTCTCCCGCACGAGCTCTCTATCTACGATCCGTCGCCTTCTCAGGCGCCTCTAGCAACTCAGCATAACATCGGCAAATCTTCTCGCATGGGGGAAACAAACATCCGGTACCGACCCCAGCTGTCCTGGGCTTGATCTCGATCATTGCCGGCAGCAACATGTGTGCCTTCCCCTCACCTTCCCAAGGCCTCTTTCGAGCTGCAGGCGCACAAGGTCTTCTCCCGAAGGTCTCTTTAGACTGCGCTTTGTCGATGCCGCCACAAAGCATGGTCGCTTCTCATCCATGATCAACGTAATTCAAGCGAGGCAACAAGGCTACCTGCTCCTGAAGAAATCAAGGCTCAAAATGAAATCAAAATCATCCAAAGGAACACTAAGGAAGTGTAACGCACCTTCCAATCCCCCATTTGAATTGGCGCTTCGCCATACCATGCCTCTCGGTGCTTGGCTATTTACTCGCCAGCCGTCGTCATCTTAGCCAGCTTCAACCCGAGTCATACCTCTCGTTGATACAAAATCAGGCTCGCCCCACCGCCCACCACGCCACGCCTCCTGGCCGCAACTCAATATACATCGCCCTATGAGTCACCTCGCTCGCACGTACCCAACAATTGAAGAGGGTTGGCTCTTGTAGGGACCTCTGCCCCGCTATCTTCCCAGTCTTCAACCATGAGTGCATTGAGCCTTCTGGGCAATCCTCGGCCGATGTGGCCCATCGCAGATAAAGTGTCCCGACACCGGGTAGTTTGTGAGGAAGTCGCTCTCTTCCCCACTTTAGCCTGCATATCTTGCGGTTTCTTCCAACCCTTGCTCCGCACCCCCGGGAGGGCTTCCATCTCGACTTCCTCGCTCGACCCTTTACCGGTGGCCTTTCCCCTTTTGAGTGGGAGTAGAGGAAGAGGTCACTCTCAGAACGGATAGTAGTCCGGGCCGCCGCCATTGCCGAGGGCAAGTCTGACACCTTGCCACCTCGCCCGCTTTGAGCCCATCCCCGCAACCCGACATGAAGTCAACTGGTCGACCGACATGTCCTCGATGTCAAGGATCAATGAAGCAAACTTCTTTCACACATAGTCTTCGATCGGTCCGCTTGCTTCGCCGAGACTTCTCGCCATCCACGCTGTGTTCGTGGGTAAGAACTGATCCTTCAGCTCCTTTTCAAGATCTCCCAACTCTCGATCTTGGTCGGCCAGCGCCAGCCGCCGCCGGCCGCTCGATCCACCACCGTGCTTTGCATCACCCGGCCAAATACGGCGGGTTAACGCATCCGCTCACCCAATCGTATTCTCAGAAGCGATGAAGTATTGCTCCATGTCCCAGAGGAAGTTCTCCAAGCTCCAGATACAAGACCAATTCAAAGTCTTGCTCGTACGCGACCTCTCGTAGAGGCGGCGGCCAGCTAGCTGGTGTGCTCAGGACCACCGCCGCTCAAGAACACGATCTCTCCCCAGATCCGACCGCCTCCTCGAACTCCTCTATTACGGGTTCTGCACTGGTCATCGATCGACCCCATCCGTTCAACGCTTCTCGCCTCCATCGACACGCTGTGAGTCAAGTCGCAGATCGGCATCGTTGATCTGAGTCGGGGCGGGGTGGAGTTCACCCCGCTTGTCAGGCTCATCTCCGGCTGCTGCTTCCCCGACACCTGGGTGCCTACCTCGGCCTCTATCCTTGCTACTTGCTCACGTAGTGCATCAACCGTCATCCTCGCGTTAGCCATCCGTGGCTCTGATACCAACTGTCACACACCTTATTTTTGGCTCGTGTGCGGCGCCTAGGAACCCACTAGGCCAGCCTTCTCATTGCCTCATACTCTCTCGAACACTGGGCTTACTCGGGCACTTCTCCCCCAACTCGCATTTTATTAGCTACTAAAAATACAAGACAATTTTACAAAGGCTCCCACACGGGATGCTCTATGCTTTTCTCGTGGATCGAACTCCGCATGGCCCAACCAGCGGGCACGCAGCCCTTATATGTGGATGCTCAAGGGCAATCCTAGTACAATTATGACTAAGAGTCCTACTCTAACTCTAGTCTTCAATCCGCAAGTCAACGCAATCCCCCCGCTCAGAGTCCCGACTAAATGAAACCCCATACACGTACCAATACCCCACAATAAGGAGTAGGAGTCCTCCCCGCCAGAGTCCGGTCTCGCCCAGGAGTCCTTCCCGCCTGAGTCTTACCCCGCCTAGGAGTCCGCTCCACCTAGAGTCTTTCCGCCTGTGGAGGCAGTCCTCCGCCCGGAGTCCCACCCCGCCTGTGAGTCCTTCCCGCATGTGAGTCCATGTCAGAACCCGTTACACTCGGATTGCAAGCTACCGCCCAAGGCTCTCACCCATATATTGCCGACATTCTCACACCGATTCCATTTGCCTTAAGTGCCACGCCCCAGCCCCCCTTTAAGCCGTGAGGCCAGACGTGTACCACCGTGCGCTCGTCCCAACCGACATTTCGTCATTTTCCACTCATGTGCATGCTTAATTCACGCGTTGTGCCTCCAGACACTTATTTTCCTAACCTTGCCTTGCTCAATTTCCCTTAGGCGGGCCATGAGGCCAAGGCAGCCCCCTCATGCCGCACGGGACTCGTGTTATCTAGTCTAGGGGTTGACAATAGGCCACTATCCTACCATCGAAAGTTGATAGGGTAGATATTTGAATGAGGGGCCAATCGGCATGATGGCCAGGCGATTCGTCGAGTTATCATTAATCATCGTGAGCAACCTGGCATAGCCCGCGTCTAATCTTATCTAATAAATGCATCCCCTTCCGTAGCTTCCAGGGTTTGTCGCGACCCATTAGCTCTAGACTACTACTGCTATCCCGAGTAGCAAGTACCATCAAACAAACTATAACGTATTTAATGAGATCAAGTAGCTTCATGGTCTCACTAGTTCATACTTACACATGCATGGCTTAATCATTGAGACAAAGGCGCGACTACCGATCAACCGTAGCATTCTTTCAGGTAACGTCGAATCGCATGCACCTAGCCTAGACCACAATGGGTGACGGAGGGCAAGGAGTCGATCGTCGTGACATACCGCATCTAGCAATGAACGCTAAGCTTCGGGCAAAGAGTGTGATCATTGCATCCCATGCCGCGTTAAGGTTCCGAATTGAGTTATTCGAGCCATCATCATGGCCCATTGTGAAACCCCTTCGCATCACACGCGTGGGAGTACATGGAGCATGATGATCGTTGCAAGGTCCACCTCCCCCATGAAAGTAGAGCTAGTGGAGAAAGGCAACATTCGAGAGAAAATCGCCTCCATCGATTGGGAAGGCAAACAGCATCCCATTATGCCGATGCCCAAGGCTTGATTCAAGGGCTTTGTAGCTAGAATGAGTGAGGGACATGTGGAAATAGTTGCTGCACGAGCAAAGAGCCTACACCAACCCACACATTACCCAAACACCACTCAATAATCATCGTTGACTATAAGATGCACCACAATACCAAACCGTGATCTTGCCTCGGAGTTTGCTCCCAACAAGCACACCTAGCAAACAAGTGATGCTCTCAGAAATTCATTATAGGCATGAGAAGAATGATAATACTATTTCCAAGCAACTGAATAGTTGGTCAAGCAACAAAAGACAAGCCTAGACAACAAGATTGCAAGCTCCGTGTCTAAGCCACCATGTCTAGGCAATGAACTATGCCGAGGCACCTGTCTAGCATGGCATGGGCACTAGCCTAGGCACCATGTCTCCAGGCATGCACCCGGCCAAGGCAATCGTGCCTGCTACTGCCACGCACTAGTCCGGAGTGAACCCGTGCTTAGCAAGCGCACTAGGGAGAGGAACCGCTCAGCGCGCAGGCCAAGGCACCGTGCCTAGGCAAGGCACTAAGTTAAGGAACCTTGCCTAGGCAAGGCGCTGTCGAGAAACGCGCCTAGGCAAGGCATTCGGTGACGAGGCAATCCTCATGCCTAGGCATGGCACTAGCACCGCGTCACATGCACTCAGGCTCCAGAGGCATCGTGCCTAAGCATGCACTAGGCTCGAGGCTTCATGCCTTGGCATGCACTAGGACAAGGCATCGTGCCTAGCCAAGGAACTAAGTGGAGGCACCATGGCTAGGGAACGAGAGGCATGCTTCCAACGTGGGGGGAACGTCCGTCTATAGGCTTTGGAGGCCGAAAGCAGCATGCCGTCTTAGCAACGAGTCGACAAAGACTGCATGGGAGAGCTAGCAATGGGGTCATTGTCTAGCTGTATAGGCAATTGGATGTCGAGGGCTTAGGGGTGGCATATGAGCACACCCATGCCACAAGTGGCATGGGTGTGTGCACGCCAGGGGCAACACGCAAGGCAGCGTGCCTAGGCCAAGGCACCATACCTAAGCAAGGCACTAAGACGAGGCACCATGCCTAGGCCTGCACTAGGCCAAGGCATCATGCCTAGGCATGCACTAGGTGAAGGCACCTTGCCTAGGCAAGGCACTAGGCGAAGGCACCATGTCTGGGCATGCACTAGGCGGAGGCATCATGCCTAGCCAAGGCACTAGGCGGAGGCCCCGTGCCTAGGCATGCACTAGGCCAAGCACCGCGACCAGTACGCACTAGGTCAGGTACCGTGCTCATGCATGCACCAGTCGGAGGCACCGCGGTCTAGGCATGCACTAGGTCGAGGCACCCGTCGGAGGCATGCACTGTGCCGGAGGCACCATGCCCGTGCAAAGGCACTAGGCCGGTGAACCATGTCTAGCAACGCATTCAGTCGGTGCGCAACCTGCTCAGGCATGCACTAGACCGAGGCAATCGCAGGCTCCGGGCAAGGTACTAAGCCGAGGCACCATGCCCAGGAAACGTACTAGGCCGAGGCACTATGCCTAGCCTAGGCACCGTGCCTAGGAGGCATGCACTAGGCGGAGGCAATGTGGGGGGAACGAGTGGCATGTCTTCGCTCAAGCAACGTTGGTGGGAACGAGAGGCATGCTTGCAACGTGGGGGGAACATCCGTCTCTAGGCTTGGGCGGCGAGGGCAAGCAGCATGGCATCTTAGGCAACGAGTCGACAAAGACCGTACCGGGAGAGCTAGCAATCCGGGTCATTGTTCAATCCCCACCGGCAACTTGATGTCGAGGGCTTGTGGGTGGCATATGAGTTAACGCCCATGCACGAGTGTCATGGGTGTGGGTGGTACGCTGTGGGCATGCAAGGCAACTGCCTAAGCCGGCGCGCAAGCCCATAGGAGGCAACCCCCATGTGGTAGAGACACACATCACACATGCTGAGGAGACATAATACATATTTTAACTAGGGAGTTTATTTCTTAGTCCTGCTTACACATTCTCTTTATAATAATTATAAATGGCCAAGGAAAAAAGAAGAAAAAAATTTGGATACATAAAATATTTATTTTTATTTATTTTCTAAAAAAAAAGGGAAAATAGGAGAAAATAGTAAAAAAAATTTTAAAATCCATTTTTCACATGGGACAAATATTTGGGACAAGAATTGATCGATTGAAGTGAGGAAATATTTTATTTTTATTTATTTGATTAAAAAAATAAGCTTAAAAAATAGGGGGAAAAAATTGGGAAAATTGGGAAAATGTGGGCAAAACGGGAAAATAGGGAAAATTAGGAAAATAAGGGAAAATAATTGATTTAAGATTTTAATACTGGAATGCAATTTACTATAAAAAATATTTGATAATATTTTAAATGAAAAGTGTTAATTTTAATTTTTTTTCTCTAAAATATAGGAATATAGGGGAAAACACGTGGAAAAGGTTTTGAAAACATTTTTTGTCATGAGAACATTATTTTGAAACTAATGAATGAGTGAAGAAACAATGGAATAGAAACGAGCATATTAGGGGAAGTGCCGCTAAGGCACTGTGGGAAAGCCATCAATATTGGGTTCTGGTGCAATGGCATGAGGACAACAGTATCGTGGGAAACCATCAATATTGGAAAATTACATTCGCACGACGGAACGGGTTACCGGGCGTGGCATGTTACCAAAGCCTTAACCATGTAACAGCATGCATGCGATAGCACCAGTTTTAAAGTTCCGCAAATGTGTGATGCGATACGGTACGCCACGCACTGAACACGCACCATGTTCAGGCGCCGAACAAAAATGTTCGGCAGATTCGCGGTAATCCGTGCATGGCATGGCACTAGCGCCGAGGCCCTCGTGTGTCATGCATGGTATGGCATGGCACTAGGAGCCGGCCGTGGTGTTTCAGGCATGGAATGCCATACCACTAGTCCGGGTGGCCCCATGTGCGCCTAGCATGGCAGCTTTTGCCATTGTTCAGGCCGAGGACTGCGGTGTTCAGCATGGCATGCCATCGCACTCAGCGCCGAGGCCCTCGCGGTGTCTAGGGCATGGAATGCCATAGCAATAGGCTCGAGGTCCCGTGTGTCTAGGCATGGCATGCCATAGCATTCAGGGTCGAGGCCCCTGCGGTGCTCCTGTGGCATGCAGCATGGCATAGGACTGGGCGAGGCCCCATGTGTCTAGGCATGGCATGGCATGGCACTAGGCTTCGGGGCCCCGTGTGTCTAGGCATGGCATGCCATGGCACTAGGCGCCGAGGCCCCGTGTGTCTAGGCATGGCATGGCATAGCACTAGGCCAAGGCCTCGGCCCATGCCACTGCAGCACTGAATCACCACGAGCCAGATCCTTAGTTCCTCCTACCGCCGTAGTCAAGCACGGCAAAGATAGCGGTCTAGTATCTGGGACGGGACGGGTTTTAATCCTATGAATGATTTCAAGACGTTGTTTGGAAAATGGTGAGGCTTTTGCTTTGATTTCGGATTTGTTTCAAAACAAGGGGGGGTTGTATGTTCACCGAATAATCGGTAATGGTTTAAAGTGAAGTGTGAAATTGTAACTTTGAAGGCTCGGGGTCACTAGCTTGATAACACAGATATACAGCCCCTGTTATTTCCTCGCATTAGTGGCAAATGACCTATAGTCAAAGCCAAACTCGATCTTTGTTTAACTATAAAACCTAACCCTAGAACCACTCCTATTTGAGTCAAACCAAGTACTAAGCATTCAAGTTCCATTCGCTTTTAAACCCTAGCATTTAACCTCATTTCGCTGGCTCAATGGCATTTGTAAAGGATATCGCGTATCTAGCATTAAGCATGCACTAACCCTAAAGCATGGCAAGTATTGACCAAAGGAACAACATTAAATGTCATTAAACCCTAGTTTGAAGGTATGGAACCATAAATGCAAGACTGTGATCATTTAAAGCATTTAGTATCAACCCGCAACGAACCCCAAAACCAGTTTTCAGCCACCCTCCTCTTTTCAGCATGTAGGCTTAAGCCACATCCCTGAGTCACATCCTCAAGGGTGTGTTTCCAAGTGCCTCAGAAAATGAAAGAAAGAGGAGAGAGAAGAGAGCAAATGAAACCCTAAAATGAAAGCTGCGGGAAACTTTATAAAAATGAAAAGTTTCTTAAAAGTTGCTTAGGGTTACAAGCTCAGGGGGTTTATATAGGTACAACCCAAAGTGAAACTACCAAAATACCTAAAATATGAGATTACATAAGGGCTAAAATGGTAAATACATCAAAACGTGGTCGTTAGGATCAAATATATAAAATCACAGGGCAAGACTCTCGCTTATGCAGATTTCAGCAGCGAAATTCAAGTTCATTTAAATTCGCTAGCCTGTAGCGAATTTATTGTGAGATACAAATACGAATTGAGTAAATTTCACATCAATAGTGAATTTGGCCAGTTAATAAATTTCAAGCTAGCCTACGAAATATTAGAGATAGCGAAATTGCAAATTTTCGCAGCACGTTAGCCTTCGCTAGCCCAGTTTAAAATTCTCACTTCGCTAGATAGGCCGTTAGCTTTTCGGCTAGATTGCGTACCCAGTTATGATTGCTTAACTTTCGCAATCCCAAATGTAGTCCTTTTTGCAACATACGAAAAACTCGATCGCCTTCCTCGCTTTTGCTTCACACGCATCTAACGCCTTCAAAATCCACCTCCGCACCTTCTTTATTTTGATGGTTGAAAACACCGTGGATTCCCAGCATTCGGCACATGGTCTTGTCATCAAACTTAAACACGTTGGCCGAGTACGCAAAGACCCGCAAAATCACCCAAAACAAGCTCGAAATGGCATCAAGTGGAACTAGTGGACCCCGCACACATCAATCGCTTAATTGATATGATTAGTGCGCAAAAACACTCAAAACCTATCTTGATAGCTCAAAATAGCACTTTGGGCACTAATCACCTCAATTCAACCCACACGTTGCTAGTCCCTTAGCAATGCTAAAACAATAATGGGATGCATGCCGTGATTTTACAAAAAGTATATATATGGTTCAAAAAGTGTATGTACAGATAAACATTACCTTTAAAATGAACAATTTACACCCTGTTTGGAAACCGACATGAGAGAACAAAACCATATAAGAACAAGTTTTATCAACATCGTTCCAAGAATGTCAACCCGACTTCCACCAAAATCTAATTGTCTTTACCAAAATCCGCATTGAGCCAATAAAGTGCAAAACTATTCTCCCCTAACCTGAAGCATCGGCATGGCCTAAGCCGCCGAGCAACCTAAACAGGATTAGTTACACTATTTCTTTATTTGACCACATTGTAGGGGTGCAATGCTAAAAATCCTGACTTCACCAAAGTCCGTAATCTGGTCCACCGATGATCTAACCAATTAAGGCTTAGGCATCAAGTCAAAAGGATCACTCACCACAAACTCGTGTGCTTCACCCGACTCGAATGATTTCGAGAATTAAGCACTCCACAACACGTTAAACTCAATTCATTCACCCGTAACTTAACACTAAGTCGATGACCCCAACCAATTAAGGCTAGTGGCACGAGTTTTAAAGGTTTTCGCCATAAACCCCACGAACCAGATTCGGTTTCAAGGCAAAGCACGGCTTTTATTTTTTCTTTTCTTCTTTTCTTTTCTCTTTTTACTTATTTTCTTTTGAAGACAACATTGGCCTTCTATATATGGGCAGGTAATAATTAAACCTATTACGTTGTCAACATGTCTAAGGCCGGGCTTTGCAAGGCGAAAAGAGGCAGGATAATTTCACAAACTCAATGGTACAATCCGCGTGGCAGCAGTTTAATTAGGCTCAAGGAATGTTCAAGGTTGAAATACACCAAAATCTCAATTGACTAAAAACTAAATCATGCATGGAATTGTTCTAACATTAAGGTATCAACAGGGTTTCAATTCTCCAATTAAAGGCACCAATTGTTTCCACAGCAATTCAATTCGTCCAATCAAAGCAAAAGTAGATACACAAATAAAGACACAAAAGTACTTTGCATAAGTATAGTAAATCAGAATAAGGTCAGAAGCTTTGATGGCAACCAAATGACACTGCAAGAAAATATAGCTAAACATACAAAAATATCACCGCCTACTATTGGCTAATACATGAATCCTAAACAAAATTAGTGTGCAGCTTGATAAATAAAACTATACAAAAACATATTAGAAGACACTTTGACCCCTGAACTTTTCCGGGCCAAAATGTAGACATGTCATAGGGGTAGGAAAGTTAGAGACAGGAGTATGACCACCTCACTCCTGTGGTGGTGGTGGATCCAGTCGCCGGGTCACTGTGGCCAAAGATGTCTAAAGAGGTCGTCGTCGCAGCGGCCTGCCTCACGCGGTGTGAACATGCGAGACTCCGAGGTGACTCATGATCTCATTGAGCATTGAAGACATCGCCAGCAATCTCACCTGGTCACCTCTCTAACTACCGACGCCGTGTGAGGCTAACGAATCAGACAAGATCCATAACACCCGCTAGCTCCCCGGCATCGATACATGAACGTATCCGCAGAGTGATGTGTCAGATATGACGGGATTCGGGAGGTCAAGAGCCGTGGTCAAGCAGCGGAGGAGGAGATATATCCGCACCGACCTCTCCATCTCGACCCTCGTGGCTAATGCACATCTCCTATGTGAGTCCTCCGCTCCTCGTCCGCACTCCTCCGGTCCCGAGGAGAAAATAAATAGCATCACCATAAATACCCAAAGTCGTGGATCGAGGGCATCCGGGATCCGTCAATCCGGGGCCTCCGAAAGCCCATGCTCCAGACATGGCCTGCCAGCCGTGGCATCAATAAGGGTAGACTCTCCGCCTGCCAAGCCCTTTCTTGGTGGACCTTATCTTCTCGAAATGTAGCACGCGGTCATCACCAACTCGTAGGGATCGAACTTAACCTCCGAGATCCAGACAACTCGAGGATGGCCCCTACGCCGACGAGTGCCGCAATGCGGAAGAGGTCGGGTCCGAGCGTATGATCAATAAGAAGTATCTCGCATGGAGTCGGTCTGGAATAGTATGGGTCCAGCAGTGGTGTCTCGAGCAAGACTGCGGACCATCTCTCTCTGAGTCGGCTGAGGCCAATCTCGATAGCCTCCAGAATTGGCCTGCACTGGTGGCAGGCCCAATGCAGCCGAAATATCCGCTGCTCTGAGAACTCCCGGACGATCATCGATACTGAATCGGAGCTCCAGCGGACTCGGCGCTCCCCGGAGGTCAGAACGACAGAACTCGTAGAAATCAATTCCGGGGTAATAATCGCTTCTCTACACAGTTGAAACTGCATGGAAGAACAGGCAATGCTCGACGCCTCATGTAACTTTTTGAATCGGGTCACCACGCGAACGCTGTAACACGACTCCCATGAAAATCTCAGAGTGGAGCCCCACATTCCCGGATGTGGTGCTCCGATTTAATAAGGGCCTCCCCGATCCTCGGTGGGCCGGGGATAATCGGGCGATGAGCCTTCTCCGGTGTCACTGACGGCGGATCGTGGATGGCTCTGCCCCATGATGACGACTTCTGGCCCTAAGTACGGCCCTTCGAGGCCGGCCCTCCCCGATCTCCCTCTATGGCACCGTGAAGGCCCGGTCCCATCCGGTCCGTATCTTCCCGAACCCCGAGGCTCCTCGTGGACCGCCTCAAATCGGCTCGGGATCGGAGCCGTGTCAGGGCTCGCTCCTCCTGGGAGGCCGAACCCGACCGAGGCTCTCGGGGCGACCACCCCGAAGTACGAACTAAGACCGTAGTCACGTAGGAAGGTACTGGCTCACTACCGATGGTAACAAATGAAAGGCTCTCTCTCGTGACCGGACCAGCTCAGGCGAACTAAAATACCTACAGCCGTGGCACCCGTAGTGGTCAACGTGAGGGCTACGAATCCGCTTAAACCAGTATTCACTACCGTGTTAAAAGAACACCGCAATGGGAGTAAAGATCTGACCGTGGCACGCGATCGGCGCGCGTGACCGAGGCAAGGCCCGGCAGATTCGCCGCAATGGCTCGTAGCGAGCACGGCGCGCTGTGGCAGGGCAAGAAGACAAAGAACCTGCTCGGATCGCAAAGTGATGCTGCCACTGTGGCTCATGTGCATTGTGCTAACGGCAAAGAGGCGGCAAGGATGGTGCGTGTGGCCTTCGTGATCGGGAGTGGAATAGAAATGAAGCGCTAGCCTCCCTTGTTTAAATAGAGCTAAGGGAGCCGAAGGGTCACTGTGGTCGATTTCAAGTATTATAGCCACCAAATTTCAAAAATCGGTTCTCCCGCAATAAAAAAATATATTTACTGTACCAAATAAGAACAAAACAAAAAGAAAACAAAAATAATTTTTGATTTTAACAAAAACCTAAAAAAAAAAAAAAATTAAAAATAAAAATAATATTAAACCTAGGCTACTAAAAAAAAAGAAAGCTGCTAAATTGGGAAACTACTAAAAAGGGAAAGTTACTAAAAATAGTAACTATTAAAATTGACCAAATTAAAATAAAACTAAAAACTATCGAGCCGCACTTGGTTTTAGAGAACACCAAACCAGCCCAAATTCACATTGATTTACTCACAGAGGGTCAAAAAGGAGGACTTCAACCCCGCAGAAGTGGTTTGTGCAAAGCACTTTGATGCTTGATTTCCCATTGTTGATTTTCTCACTGAAAGCTTGGTCAACAACGGCTTCTTCAAGATAATCGATGACAACTTTCCAACCTCTCGTCACCCACCTCGTAAGTCGCGGACATTCGCTTCCCGAACTCGATCAACCCGAGCGTACTTCATTGCTCTTCCCCATTTCACCTTCCAATGATTTGTGCTTGTGACTCAAGTGAAAGATATTCAAATTCCAAATGTCATGTTGCCAAATGTGAGCCGCATGACTCATTTCAAGAATTGATGATCGTATCATAAAGGGCTTAAAATGGTCTTCCCAAGATAATCGCACATGATTAGGCCCATTTGCTAATGGTTTCCTATGGTCAAGCACTACAAAGTCTACCGGTAGTAGAATTTGTCTACCTTCACCAACACATCCTCAATTATTCCCTTAGGGAATCTTTACCGACTGATCTACCAATGATAGAGTGATGTCGTGACTGCGCTTACGCAGGTGGTGATGCGGAATCAACAAAATCTGTAGTCCTAGTTCCTCCTACCGCCGAATGCTTACCGCAAGATAGTGGTCTAGGGTCGAACACAGGATTGGGTTTTCTTCGTACAAATGATTTGAGTGGAAATCAAAACTAGTGAATTAAATTCGATTTTTGTGCTCGTTGCAAACAAGGAGGTTTCGGGGGTTTAAAACCGAAAATAAAATGAAGAAAATACAGCAACCCTTGAAGTCTCGCATCACTTGGTTAGGGCTTTGTAACCAACATGTCCTCTGTCTTTTCTCGCTGGGCTGGGGAAGACACATATAGTCATTTCCTCGAACCTGATCTTCATTTAGCTTTTAAAAAACTAAACCCTATGATTTTTCCTTTAAAACAACATTTATCGAAAGCATTAATGTCTCTTAAATGAAAACGGTCTCCCGATCTACACCATAAAGGACAAATAGAAAGCAACTAATGAATCTCGGATCTAGCAACAAGCATCCACTAAACCCTAAAAGATTGCTAAATACCGATCAATGAAGGCATATCAAATGAGTTCTAACCCCAGAGTGAGAAATAGAATGATAAATAACCAAAAAATGAGTGCGTTAAAAACAGCGAGGGACCGTATGCTACCTCCAAAACTGCTGCTCGCAGCCGTCCTTCAAGGAGGAAGAGGGCTCAGCCAACCATCCTCTGAGTTGTCATCCTGCATGAGTGTTTGGCAGCCGAGATGGAGAGAAAATGAGAAAAGCAAAACTGAGAAATGGAACCCTAACTTTATTTTACAAAGAAAATCCGTCCTCCTCCAACAAAGGTATACAAATGGCTTATGTAGCCTTACAAACTAAGTGAAATACCATCCTCAATCCAAACATAAGTGAATAAACAAGGGTAGAAAGGAGAAAACCAAAAATTGTAGCAAAAAACAAAAAGTGCGTGAAATGCAGAGAACACAGGGTTTATGATGCATTGGCCGAGCTGCGGTAATAAAGTGTTCGCAGGAGAAGCTTTCCCGCAAAGGGTGTTTCTTTTCTTCACATTTTGCCCTTCTTTCTTCTCGATCTAAGATTTGAAATGCTGAGTTTGACTAGGAATTCTTCGTGCTTTGATCGACTCAACAATGCGCTGGCATGATTAGTCAAGAAAATCGCAAAATTCCTACAAAATGTGATCATTAAAATAGGGACCGTAATGTGTAAATTCCAAGTTAATTATAATTAGTATACAAAAGCTCTCAAAACCTATTAAAAATAAAGTCTCAAAATAGCACTGGGGCACTAATCACAATTTCAACCTACACATTGCTAGTCCCTTAGCAATAAAAAAAGAAGAAAGAAATAAAAATACATATAAAACTATAACAAAATTATGTGCACAAAATTATATTTCAAAAAGGTTGTGGGAATGAGTAATGCCTCAACCCTAAGTAAGAATCATCAAACCTTATCCAATAACCATTTCGAGAGAATGAATGCTATACAAATTGAGTATCAAAGAGCCTCTATTCTCGTGAATCAAATCCGTAAACTTCCCACCAAATCTAAGCATTTATTTTATCGCCTCTCAACAATAAACCGCAACCGCACTCTCCCAACCTAGCGCTACTACTACGACCTAGCATGCTAACCAACCTAAATAGATAAGGACCCACCTCTATTCCACAATTCTTTTGCGCTTGTAGGTGCAATGAGAATCGACCTCACCAAAGTCCATGTAACTGGATCTACCGATGACTCCCCAACCACTAAGGCTTAGGCACCAAGTCATAAGGATCTTTCGAATTAATAAACTCTTCCGTGTTTCACCCCGACTTCGACGATTTCGAGACTCAAGACTTACAACTTGCTAAACTCCACCCATCCACCCATGTAACGAACACTAAGCCTGGGTGGACTTCTAATCAAAGGAAGGTTTGTGGCACCGTTTTAAAGGTTTTCACATATACCCTGACCGTGCTCTGCCTTCAAGGCAAAGCGTTGCAATTTTTATTATTTTTCTTTCTTTTTCTTTTCTTTTTTTTTCAAGACGCATTGGCCTTCTTTCCACAAAAATAATCCTTAACCTATTAAAGGCGATCAATGAAACTAGGGTAGGTTATGCAAAGTAAAGGAGGTCATAAGTTTTTCAAATTCTATCATTGAAACCCTAATGCTCTGTGTGGTTAGCTAAAGGTGGAAGAAAATGGTCGAAAACAACAAGAATTCAACTAATCATCCACCAATTAGGCATGGAATCAATCTAACATCAATAGAATTGGACAAAGTTTAAATTTTCCAACTCTGTGTTAGGCAAAAACCACAAAAAATTTTGATCGCAAAATGGGTTCGACTTTAAAGTAAGTCAGTTAGTATACATTTTTATAGAAAGGGGAACCCAACAAGCCAATTTGAACATCACAAAAATTGGCTTCTCGCACAAAATAATAACAAAACATAAATACAAAAGCCACTTCCTTTGCTAACCCTCCCCCAACCCCAACATCTCTGTCCCAAATGGGGCTCCTGGACAAAATTAGAGAAGGAAGTGTTACCTTTGATGAGATGTGATCATTGCTGGATAGGAGACCTCGCAAGCTTCCATCGACACCTTATTCACCCGCTTGCTTCAATAAACAGGTTGTGAGAAGAAAAGAGAGAAAAAGCGACCGCTGGCATTTTTTAAAATTACACTTTCATAATAATTCCCAAATACTGGCCATATATTTTGGATTCTTTCTACACTCTCTAATCTTTCCAACGGTACCAAGAACGCCTAAAACGGAGTTTCCGATGAAAAGCATGAATCTAAACAAAATTTGAGTAGTGGCCCATAGCGAAAATTCTCGTTAGTTAGCGAAATTTTCGCTAGGCTAGCGAAAATTACTAGGCTAGCGAAATTTTTTTTGATTTTTTTGATTTTTTTTTTTTAAAATCAAATAAAATAATTAATTAATAAAAGTAAAATAATATAATATAATAATAAAATAAAAAAACATTTAAATTTTTTTTATATTTTTCTTATATTTTATTTTATTTTTTTTGAGAGACAAAAATTACTTTTTTGAAATAAAATAATATATATAAAACGCTTTTTATAATAATAATAGTAGTAATAAAATAAAATAAAATAAATAAAATAAATAAAAAGGAGACACTGCAGTAATCTATTTTGGGTTTTTTTAGCTTTAAAGGAATAAGATTTTTCGCTAATAAATAAAATTTTGAAGAATTAATTATACGAAATTCTCGTATTTCGCAAGAATTGCAATTTTCACAGAAGCAAAATTTTCACTAAGTTTGGTGGTACCCGCTATTTATGCTTTCCACCCTTCTAATCCGCTTCAAAATTTCCTCACTAAAACCCGCAAATTAATACAAGAAAAATTAGGAAAATTAAAAGAAAAAAATTAATTTAACTAAAAATTAGAGAAAATCTATAAAGAAAAATTAAAGAAATCAAAATAAAATACGATAAAATAAAATAAAAAAGAAAAATTAAAAATTGTGCACAGATCGTAGCCTCTAAAACCACTTCCTTAGGCCTTGGAGGTCGCTGAACTCAAGCAACCTCAAAAATGCCGGTTCGGTGTTTCCAAATCAATCCAAGACCAACCAACCATCGTTGTGCTACGTGGCGGTACGCTTATCAAGCTTTTTGAGCTAGTGGCAAAGTTCTGTACAAAGGCCACTAATCTATTGAAGTTTTGCATGGCTTCCAAGAAATTACGGGTCGGGACTTAGCCTGGGAGCAGTGTTGTGGCTTTGAGTTCGCCGCAGCACATGCATTAATCGGCAAAGGTCATGTGGCCCGGCATTGGCAAAAGAGGTGTTTTCAGGTTGGGATCAGGTGCAGGAAGGCAAAAGATGTAGACCTAACCTGCAGGGGGTGTGTAAATTGTTTTCAGGTTCTTCCACCGTCGCCAACAACAGGGATTGCATCCTCTTCTCCCACATGCGCACAACAACACCAATGTTTGAGGGATTCTAATTTTCTACCAAGCCTTCTTGTGGTCAGCCAGAGACACGCTTCCACCATGGTGCCATTTAGGCACTCTTCCTTCGGGACTCTCTCCTCTTGGCCGAACAAGCCGATCGTGAGCTTTAGGATGGATTCAGATGTCCACCTGATCAATTTCACTTTGGAACCCATCCAATTTCCTCGTTCAAGGAGCTCTAACCTGTCCCATTCTTGATTGGCCTCGGATACCACTACCCTTGCTCCTCTATGAAATATGTCCACTTGTTTGCTCAAATTCAGATGGCTTGTCTAACAAGTGATGTAAGGGTGGGCGGTTGTTGCCAGCTGGAAGCTGAGGTAAAATGTGGAGAAGGTGAGGCATAAGCTGGTAAACATTATAGACAGTGCACTTTATCCATTGGTCTCTATATTCCTCATAGCCTATATGGGTTTGGATTTCACAAAGGTCGCTACCGGCCATGGAAGGTGGTTCCTGTGGGGTCCTCATTGTCATGTATGCTCTAGGTTACTCTCCACAAGGTACTTCATTATATCGTTCATTTGATTCTAGTTCAAGCCCACTAGAACATGACCTCATAAAAAATAAATGTGCAACATAAAACAACACCAAACAAATTTCGTAGGAATTTTTTTAATATGAAAATAAAATAAAAAATGACAATGAAATATAAAAGGAATTCACCAAAACTTGTGATGAGGATCACAAGTGTTTCACAAACACAAATGCACTTAGGCACCACATCCCTGAACTACCATTTGATTCGTGCCACGGTAGTATGATGCTAATCACAAAATTTTGTAGTCCGTTCTCCCATCAGAGTCAAGCCATCGCAAAGATAAAATGTCTGTGGTCGAACAATGCGGATGATTTTCTTCGTACAAATGATCTTCGAAACAAATCAAAAACTACTGAATTAAATTTGATTTTCAGGTTTGGTTAAAAAACAAGAGGTTTCGGGGGTTTAAAACAAATAAAATGAAGAAAATAAGAAAAGAACTCCTTGAAGTCTCCACTAGGTTAGGCTTTAGGCAACTAACATGTCCCTGCCTTTTCTCTGGAGAATATGACATATAGTCATTTCCCTAACCTGACTACTTAGCTCTTTTAAAACTAAACCCTATGATTTTTCCTTTGAAAACAACATTATCGAAATAATGTTCCCGTAAATGAAATGCTCTCCTCGATCTACCTCACAAAGGACAAATAGAAAGCAATCTAATAAATCTCATGATCTACAATACATCCACCGAAACTCCCTAAAAGATTTCTAACATCGATCAATGAAGGTATCAAATGAGAGTTCTAACCCAGAGGAGAAATAGGAACATAACAACCAAAATGCGTGGCGTTAAAAAAACAGAGGACCGTAAGGTTACTCCTCCAAACCGTTGTCTAAGAGGCTAGGGGTGTGCACAAATCGGTCCGCACCTGACTGGGATTCCGAACCGACCGAATGGACCGAACCGACCGACCGGGATTCAGTCCTGCCTCCTGGCCCCAAAATTATTGATTCCGTGTTTCGTCCCACTCATGACCCCAGATTTTTTGCTTCGAACACAAGATTGGCTTCGAACAAAGGGAATGTCGAGTCTATTATAGAGGTAATTTAAAAGAGTTGGAGGAATCCTAAGAAAGGTAATGATAATTTTCTCTATTTTTATTAGATTTTTAACTCCTAAACTTTTAAGCCATTAATAATCTTTTTTCCCTTGTTCACGTATTTTCAAAATAATAATTTGATGACGACGTCGTATATGTGGACCTTATGATATGATTTCTATGTTTGGTGGAGCATGCAAGAATGTCATATAATTGAACTTTATTATCAAATTTTAATGTTAAAAATTTGTATTTGTGGTTTGTGAATGGTGTACAGAAGAGAATTTGTTATGCAATTTTTGGCTTTAAACCGCAATGTTGAAAATAAACAGTCCAACAGTTCAATGGACTGACTCCGAATAAATGTGTCCGACAGCCTGGATCGACAATACTCATCCGGCTTCCCGGTCCGCCAAACATGATTCCGGCTCCGGCCCAAACCGGCCCTTGGCCCGGCCCGGCCCGGCGGACTGCACAAATCTCATCAAAGAGCTTCGGCCTCTTCAAGGAGGAAGAGGGCTAGCCAACCATCCTCTGAGTTGTTATCCTCAGAGGAGTGTTTGGTAGCCGAGAAAGGGAGAGAAAATCTGTAGAAAAGCAAAATCCAGAGAAATGGAAGTAACTTTATTTACAAAGAAAACTGGGCCCTCCCTCCAACAAGGTATACAAATGGTTTATAGCCTTACAAACTAAGTGAAATACCATCCAATCCAAACATAAGTGAATAAAACAAGGGTAGAAAGGAGAAAAACTAAAATTGTAAGCAAAACAAAAGTGCGTGAAATGCAGGAGAACACAATGCACATGCACAAGCAGCCGGAGTCGGTGTACTCGCAGAGAAGCTTTCCAGCAAAGGGTGTTTTTCTTCACATTTTTCCCTTCTTTCCTTCCGATCTACATTTGAAATGCCGAGTTTGACTAGAATTCTTCTGCTTGGATCACTCAACAATGCTGGCATGATTAGCTCTCTCAAAATCAGCAAAATTCTGCCACAAATGTGATCATTAAAATAGTAGGGACCGTAATGTGTAAATCGGTTAATTATAACACTAGTATACAAAAGCGCTCAAAACCCATTAAAAATAAGGTCTGCACAAGACTGTAAGCACTAATCGGGCCAGGTTTACACTCCCAAACCTAACCTACATACGTAGTATGGTAGTGTTTACACCGGCTCCTAAATTCCAGCGTTGTTTCTATGCAAGTCCCACCAATGTTAACTGAATTGTGGGAGATCCCCGGATCCTTGTATTTTACTCGGGGTTCTTAAGCTGATTACGTGGCACCACTCTGCTCTCAAGAATGTCTTTTCTCAATGCCCCAACCCCTTCTCGATTGTACAAAGATCCTTCAAAACTTTGCATAGGCAGGACTTGTTTGATGATGTCCAAAAGGGGTATGTTCCACCTTCTCACCGCTTTAGACTTCTAGATGCCGCTCGATAGATGCCTTCTTTCTGCTTCTTAGTGCCCTGGGAAATGGAGGTGGCATGCGTATTTCATCGAGTCCTCCTTCAGGAAAATGTGTTCTGGCTCCAATTCTTCTCCTTACTAATCGGCTTGGGCATTGGCTTATCAACCCCTTTTTCCACTCCTCGTGTGATTATAGCTCGACCTCATCCATTCATGAATTACTAGGTGAACCTACCCATGCACCTCTTCGATTTGGCAATGCTCGGGAAGGAACCTTCCTCTCCCCTGCACTTCCGTAATATTGTTGATCTTTGTGATTGAATACGCAAGTTGTCTATTTTCTGATTAAGATTGCTCAAGTCTATCTATTCTCTTGTTCAGGTTTCACAAGATCAATCTCAGGCCAATCAGGTATCGATCCCTTTTTTTGTTTCTTCCAATAAAGTTGCCCACCACCTTTGCTCACCCGTGACGCTTGTTCAATCGAGAAGTGGATGATGGTGGTCAGGGTTGAGATGAGGAACCAACCGTGGTTCTAGCACCCCACATAGGCAGTAGGGTTAGTTTCCAGAGAGGTTAGGTGATTCTTCCAATTGGAATTGTATGTGTTACCGTATGGGGCATTAGGTCAGACTTGTATTGACCTACTGGTGATTGGCATGTTCCGACATCAAATCCTTCACCGATGGACACTCTGATAGTTTTTCTCCCTGAGACAGTGGTTGATGACCGGTGAATAGGTCGCTTGTGCAAGAGCACACGCATGTACTCATGGGTTTCTCTTCTAACTCCTCCACCTCATACTAGTGGTCGAGGATTTTTGCTTTCATTTCCATGTCCCTCCGAGCGTAAAATTCCTCCCTCGTGTGAGGGCCTCATTTTCTCCACCTCCTGGTTTGGTCTATCCCAACCCTAAAGCCTCACCACATAACTCAAGAAATCCATGGCCTCATCCAGGTTTTTGCTCAGAAAATCACCTCCACACATGGTTTCTAGCAATTGCTTCATGGCAGGGGACATACCATTATAGAAATGATTCACTAACATCCAGGTATCGAACCCATGATGTGGACAAGCACTGATGGTATCCATGAATCTCTCCCAGCATTGGTAGAATTTCTCATTGTCATAGGTCGAGTAAGTGTAGATCTGCCTCTTCAAACTGCCGGGTTCAGGGTAATCAAGAATTTCTTCAAAATTCTTGAAGATCTCGCCTAATCCTCTAAGCGTTTCTACTTCAGTGAGTTGAGGTTTGGCTATCTTGGGCTTTGTCCTTGAGGGTCAACGGGAATGCCTTCAGCTTGAGCAACTCCATGTCAGTTATACCTTCCTTGAAGGTAGTGCATACCTCCTCAAAATCCCGTATGTGTGAATATGGATTTTCATTCTCCATACCATGAAAGGTGGGAAGCAGGGGTACTAGGTAGGGTCTCACTGCTACATCCTCAGTAGGAGGTATGACGCAGAGGGGGCACTAACTCTGTGAGGGCGTATGTGTTCCTCATCGATCCGTATGCCGTTTGGATTCATAGGAGGTGTTTGTTGACTTTGTCGCTCCTCGTGCAGGATCCATTTGGTCACTGTGCACATTGATTTCACAGCCTTGTTCACCTGCGCACTCACTCTTGCGCCTACTGATGTCCCGTCCTGCTGTCGCATAAACACCGTTACACAAAAATTAGACACAACAAAGAACACAAACAAAGCAGTTAAAGAAGTCAAGTTAGTTAAATAAAACAAGGCAAAGGATCGCTAAGTGAAGAAAACTTGCAGTTGCTGCACACTTAATTCAAAAAGGACTAAAAGGTCACCAACACTTGTAATGTGGATTACAAGTACACATCAACTCATCAAACGTAGTTTGGCACCATCCCCGGCAACGGCGCCATTTGATTCGTGCCACGGTAGGGTGATTCGGAATCAACAATATTTGTATCCTTAGTTCTCCTACTGCCGTAGTCAAGCTACTGCAGCATAGCGGTCTAGGGTCGAACACGAGGATGGGTTTTCATCCTATGAATGATTTGCATCAGTGTTTAGAAAATGGTGAGGCTTTTGTTTGGATTTATGGATTTGTTTCAAAACAGTGGGGGTTGTATGTTCATTGAATAACTGTAATGGTTTAAAGTGAAGTGTGAAATGGTAACTTTGAAGGCTTGGGTCACTAGCTTGATAACATGGGGGTATTAAGGTGTCCTCGGTTATTTCGCATTAGGGCAATGACCTATAGTCAAAGCCAAAAACCGGATCTTTGTTTAACTATAAAAACCTAACCCTAGAACCACTCTTATTCGAGTCGCACTATACTAAGCATTCAAAGTTCCATTCAGTTTTAAAACCCTAGCATTTAACCTCATTTCAGTGGCTCGTAAATGGCATCTAAAGGATATCAGTGCATCTAGCATTAAACATGCACTGAACCCTAAAGCATGGCAAGTATTGACCAAAGGAACAACATTAAATGGCATTAAACCCTAATGTGGAAGGTATGGAACCATAAATGTAGCACCAGATTATTTAAAGCATGAGGACAACCCACAACCCCAAACTAAGCCAGCTAAATTCTCCTTCTGTTATGAGGTTTAGCTAAGCATCCCTTGAGTTGTCATCCTCAAGGGGTGTGTTTGCGCTCTAGAAAATGAAAGAAAGAGGAGAGAGAAGAGAGCAAATGAAACCCTAAATGAAAGTCATGTGAAACTTTATAAAATGAAAGTTTAAAAGTTGCTTAGGGTTACAAGTTTGTGGGGTTTATATAGTACAACCCAAAGTGTGAAACTACCAAAATAATACTCCAAATATGAGATTACATAAGGGCTAAATGGTAATATGGCATCAAAACGTGGTCGTTTAGGATCAGCAATAAAATCACAGGGCATCACTCGCTTATTAGGGATTTCGCATAAGCAAAATTTCGCTAGTCTAGCGAAATTTCGTCAGCCCATTTAAATTCTTACAGAGATAGGCTTAAACTGAGAAATCTCTCACATCAACAAGGAATTTATTAGTTACGAAATTTCGCTTAGCCTATTAAATTATTGTGAGATAGCGAAATTGCAAATTTTCACTAGGCACAGTAGATTTCGCTAGCCTAGCGAAAATTCTCAATTTCGCTATAGATTATAAATTTTCGCTATGATTATAAATTTTCGCAACTCATATCTTAAAACTCGGGATCAAATTCGCTGCTCACCTGCGATCTCACCGCATCTACGCCTTCAAAATCCACTTCAAATTCCTTTATTTTTTTATGGCTGAAAACACCATGATCTCCCTAGCATCTGACACATATCTTGTCATCAGTCCTAAACACAAGGGCTGAGCTACGCAAAGACTCGCAAAATCACCAAAACAAGCTCAAATAGCATCGTTGATTCTAAGTGACCTGCACAACAATTATTTAATTGATATGGATTAGTTCGGGCAAAAGCACCCCAAAACCTATCTTGGATAGGGCTCAAAATAGCACTTTTTGGGCACTAATCAAGGCCCTGTGTGTCTAGGCATGGCATGGCATAGCACTAGGCGCCGAGGCCCCATGTGTCTAGGCTTGGCATGGCATGACACTAGGCGCCGAGGCCCCGTGTGTCTAGGCATGGCATGCCATGGCACTAGGTGCCGAGGCCCAGTGTGTCTAGGCATGGAATGCCATAGCACTAGACCAAGGCACCGTGTCTAGGCATGGAATGGCACTAGTCCGAGGCATCGTGTGTCCAGGCATGGCATGGCATGGCACTAGGTGCCGAGGCCCCGTGTGTTTAGGCAAGGCATGGCATGGCACTAGGCGCCGAGGCCCCGTCAGTCTAAGCATGGCATGGCATGGCACTAGGAGCCGAGGCCCCATGTGTCTAGGCATGGCATGGCATAGCACTAGGCTCCGAGGCCCCATGTGTCTAGGCATGGCATGGCATGACACTAGGCACTGAGGCCCCATGTGTCTAGGCATGGCATGCCATGGCACTAGGCGCCGAGGCCCCCGCGGTGTTCAGGAATGTCATGCCATAAAGACTAGGCCGAGGCCCGTGTGTCTAGGCATGGCATGGCATGAATACTAGGCGCCGAGGCCCCATGTGTCTAGGCATGGCATGGCTTACACTAGGCCGAGCCCTGCGGTGTTTAGGGCATGGCATGCCAGCACTGCACTCAAGGCACCGTGTTCAGGTGTAATGAATGGCACTACCCGAGGCATCGTGGTGTCCGTGCATGGCATGACATACCAGGGCGCCGAGGCCCTGCGGTGTCTGTGCTGGCTGGCATGGCATGGCACTAGGCGCCGAGGCCCCATGTGTCTAAGCATGGCATGGCATGGCACAAGGAGCCGAGGCCCCGTGTGTCTAGGCATGGCATGCCATTGCACTAGGCGTCAAGTCCCCGTGTGTATAGGTAAGGCATGGCATGGCATGGCCATGCTATAGCAGTAGACCAAGGCACCGTGTCTAGGCATGGAATAGCACTAGTCCGAGGCATCGTGTGTCTAGGCATGGCATGGCAAAACATTATGCCGAGGCCCCGTGTGTCTAGGCATGCCATAGCACTAGGCCGAGGAACCTTGTCTACACATGAAACTAGGCCAAGTAATGGCACATTCATGATAGAAATAAACCTCAACCCTAAAAAAAGCAATTTTCTATAAATTAGGCCGAGTTTAATCTAGGCATGGCATGGCACTAGGAGCCGAGGCCCCGTGTGTCTAGGCATGGCATTGCATAGCACTGGGCGCCGAGGCCCCATGTGTCTAGGCATGGCATGGCATGGGCACTGTGCACCCCAGGCCCCGCGGTGTCTAGGCATGGCGGGCAGCAGCACCAGCGCCGAGGCCCCGTGTGTCTAGGAATGTCATGCCATAGCACTAGACCGAGGCCCCGTGCTCCAGGGGCATGGCACGACATATCACTAGGCTTCGAGGCCCCATGTGCTCCAGGCATGGCACGGTTTACACTAGCGGCCCCATGTGTCTAGGCATGGCATGGTTTCGCACCAGCGCCAGCCCCCAGGTGTCTTAGCATGGCATGCCATAGCACTGTACCGGCAAAACGTTCAGGCACGGAATGGCACTAGTCCGAGGCATCAGGTCCAAAAAGCTGCCCCGACATGGCACTAGGCTCCGATGCCCTCAGGTCTGCATTGGCAGGCATGGCACTGTGCACCGAGGCCCTTGTGTCTAAGCATGGCATGGCATGAACAAGGAGCCGAGGCCCGCAGAACCCAGATGGCATGCCAAGCAGCACTAATCCGAGGCCCCGTGTGTCTAGTAATGGCATGCCATTGCACTAGACGCCTAGGCCCTGTGTGTCTAGGTAAGGCATGGCATGGCATGGCCATGCTATAGCACTAGACCAAGCCACCGTGTCTATGCATGGAATGGCACTTAAACCGATATCAAACAAATCTAGGCATGGCATGGCACAACACTATGCCGAGGCCCCTGCGTTCAGGCATGCCATAGCACTCCAGTCGAAACCTTGTTCACGATGAAACTAGGCCAAGTAATGGCACATTCGTGATAGAAATAAAAAACAACCCTAAAAAAATCAATGTTCTATAAACTAGGCCGAGTTTAATCTAGGCATGGCATGGCACTAGGCCGAGTCTACCATGTCTAGGCAAGGCACTAGGCCGAGGCACCGTGTTTATGCTTGTCATGGCACTTGGCCGAGGCACCGTGCCTAGGCATGCCATGGCACTAGGCTGACGCACCGTGCCTAGTCATGCACTAGGTCGAATCACCGTGCCTAGGCATGTCATGGCACTAGGCCGAATATCCGTGCCTAGGCATGCCAAGGCACTAGGCCGACGCACCGTGCATAGGCATGCACTAGGCCGAATCACCGTGCCTAGCCATGTCATGGCACTAGGTCGAGGCACCGTGCTTAGGCAAGCACTTGGCCGAGGCATCGTGTCTAGGCATGCACTCGGACGAGGCAGCGTTTGTTCAGGCATGTCACACCAGACTGAATCACCGCGGCCCACGCCAGTTAATTTCTGGCCAAGGCACCGCGCCTAGGGTACTGGCATGCACTCAGGTCGAATCACCGCGCCTGGGGGTACGTCATGGCACTAGGCCGAGGCACCGCGCCCAGAGCACTTCGTCGAGGGATCGCGGTTCAGTACGCACTAATCGGCGCAGCCGTCTAGTACGTCACGGCACTAGGCCGGATGCACCGCGGCCTATACAGCCCTTGGTCGAGGCAATCGCGCCCAGGGCATGTCAAGACACCAGGTCGACGACCGCGCCTGTGCACAGACACTGGGGTCACTCGTCGTGCCTAGGCATGGCATGCACTAAGCCGAATCACCGTGCCTAAGCATGTCATGGCACTAGGTCGAATCACCTTGCTCAGTACGTCATGGCACTAGGCGAGGCACCGCAGCCTAGCAGGTCGGCACCAAGCCGAGGCACAGCTGGCTCAGTACGCACTAGGTCGAATCAACGTGACTCAGGCATGTCATGGCACCAGGTCAGGCACCGTGCCCAGGGGCAAGCACTCGGGCTCTGGTGCACCGGCCTAGGAAAGCACTTGGTCGAGGCACCGGTTCGCATGACACTAGATTCAATCATCGCGGCCTAGGCATGCACTAGGTCGAATCACCATGCCCAGGCACGCACTAGGCCGAGAATCAATCGCGCTCAGGCATGTCATGGCACTAGACGCAGGCACCGAGTTCAGTATTGTCACGCACCGGGTCGAGGCACCTGCTCATACGCATGCATCACGCCGAATCACCGTCCCCCAGGGCATGCTCACGGCACTAGGCCGAGGAACCTTGCCGAATCACTGTGTCGAGGCATGTCAAGGAACTAGGCCTTACCACCGTGCCTAGGCAAGCACTCGGTCGAGGCACCTTGTCTGGGGCAACTTGACTAGGCATGCCATGGTACTAGGCCGAGGCACCGTGTCTAAGCATGGCCTAGATTGGGGGGGTAGGGTCTATGATGAGCTTAAAAGTCATCCATTTTCAGTCAATTTTTCTGATTGATTTTTATCTAAAAAGACTGATTTATGTGCAGAAATATGGAATAACTCACCAACCGCAATGCACAGGAATTCAAGAGAAAGAGTGAATTTTTGCGTGAGAAGGAGCAAAAGGCGGTTGAGCACACGATATAATCGGGCTGAAGAAGCTATGCTGGTGAGAGGCCACAAGTGATTGTAAGACCTATGCCTTAAGCCTTGACAAGAATGAAAATTCATATCAAGGTCGCGACGACAAAACTCCAGTCGCAACGGAAGAGTAATTGAAGGCAAAAACGAGCTGGGCGCGACAGAAACTCCAAGTCAGGCAACTATGAATTGATGAAGAAAAAGACATGAGGTCGCGACATCACTTTGAGGTCACGACAGAATTAAACCCAGTGCAGTGGACAAAGTTGTCGTGACACCAAATAGAAGTCGCGACATAAGATGTACAATTGACTGAACATTGATGTCGCGACATCTGGAAGAGGTCGCGACATCAACACTGCATCAGAAGGTCGCGACATCATACAGTAGTCGCGACATCAAATACAAAGAGTTAAGGTCGCGGATAATACGCTGTCGCTAATAACGGCTAGAAAAGGTGTCGCGACATCATTAAGTGGTCGCGACATCAATTGTGAATACCAAGGTCGCGACGCCATTCGCTATCGCTGATGGTCAGACACAGGTAACGAAGGTCGCGACATCATTTAGCTGTCGCGACATCATTTGAAGGTCGCCGGCCAGTCGCCCAAGAATAATGACGACAAAGTCACGACTCAAACAAAACCTCTCGCATATACAACCAAGATAACAGAGGTCGCGACAAGAATCGATGTCGCGACATCAACAACCACCAGCTACGAATCAATTCCAAAAAGAGGTGCATCAAATTAAGGCCCAGTAACTGTAATCCGATAACACGCAGCCGCACGGCGAACACTTCGCGACCAAAGAGAACTGGGTAGCAGTCAAGGCCTCAGATTTTAGTTTTTCTTTTCTTTTCTTTTCTTTTGTTTTCTATTTTTAGTTTTAATATTTTCGAGTAGATTGTTCTTTCTTTGAATTCTGGATCCGATGTTAGTTTTAAAGACGGCTTAATGCGCATTTCAATTTCTTCAAATAACTGGTCTAAATAGTCCGACCTGCACAAATTTTGGAATTTGAACTCAGCTCGCTTTACAAAGGGTTTTCTTGATCAGCAAGCCATTGCTCGTGTACTCTGATTTAGAACCCGCCTGCTGATTATACTCTATTGTTAGAATTTATCTTTCGCGTAAATTTATCAAAAGTCAACATTTGTAAATCTACTTGTCGGGTCTTGTATTTTCCTGTAATCGATCCCAATGTCGAGTCTCATACCCATAAACTGGATTGCCTAAAGCCTGATTTTGTGAGGCCCTGAGGACACAAGTATCTCGAGAGTGATGAACAATTTCTAAAAGGTATGCTAACTTGATATTCAAGATCTAATGTGCTCAGAGTAATTAAATCACAACTTCTTTCACTTGGAGACGAATGAGTTGAACGACATCAATTTAAAATGCAAAGAGTCTACCTCGATTCGAATAGTGAATTTAATCCCGTGTTAGCAAGGATCAATCATGAAAGGATGAGCTATTCTAATTTTGAGTAAAGAGAACCAAGATATGTAAACTCTATGCAATGACTAAATCTAAGGAGTTGTTTATAAATTCATGTCAGGTGTATGAAGTATTGAGAAAGAAAATACCTGCAACAAGGCAACTCCAGATTAAAAGTAGAAGTTATCTAACACTCATTTTGAGAGAAACAAGGAAGATTGATAATGAACGGTGGGGAGGTTTGGAGAGATCCAATCTCGCACTATCATATTTCCTAATTAGTTTTAAATCATGGTTCATTACAAACGCATGCCAATATGCAGAATTTCAGATGTTTCACACAATGATTTTCAATGCTCCCCTTTAAAAGATAACCTGCTCGGGCCTCGATTTGTAATTTGGCTGGCTGAAGTATTAAATTCATTTGTTATTAATTCAATTCTTTTTAGTTTTCATTATTTTAAGGCTTTCGAAGCTAATTCCAATTGTCCATCATAGTCCAAATAGTATAGAGATTGAGTAGTCAGGGTAGTTGGTTCGAATTTTTGAGATCTCAGATCGAGATTCGATCAAACCAATTCTCTACTACTTGTTCGACCAGGTGACTGTAGCATAATGGATCAAAACTTCTAAAAAAATGATTTACTCTTAATGAAAATGCTCTTAATAAATACAATAGCTAAGGAACACATCAACAAGTTTTATGGCGCCGTTGCCGGGGATTAGACAATAGTCTTTGGTAATAACGTCGTAAATTTGCATATGTTCTTGGTCCATCAACAAGTTTTATGGTGCCGTTGCCGGGGATTAGACAATAGTCTTTGGTAATAACGTCGTAAATTTGCATATGTTCTTCGTCCATTAACAAGTTTTATGGTGTTGGTTGTCATGGATTAGACAATAGTCCTTGGTAATAAAGGTCAAATTTGTATATACCTGGTCCTAACAGTTTTTAAGGCCATGCCGGGATTAGACAATACTCCTTTGGTAATAGTATAAATTTGTATATGTCTTTTGGTCCTAACAAGTTTTTGGCGCCGTTGCCGGGGATCGAAATAATTAATTAGATCAATATTCTGATGAAAGAAGGAAATACTAATTTGGACATTTTTAAGAAAAGAACAAAAACAGTTTTTCAAGCAGTGACTACATCAATCACTAATTTTTAACAAGCCATGTTGAAAATATTTGTTAGGTTTGGACACTCTACAATTGAGTATGCTTTGATTTCTGTGAAACCAAGCACTGCATGTGAAACAGTGATCCGACCGATTCCCACAGCACACCGAATTGGAAAAGAACACTCAGGAGCTTAATAAAGACAAAAAGAGCAGAAAACGCAGTTATGTGGCGTAAGAGAGACATGACCCAACAGAGAACAGAGATATCGCCTAAGAACCCCATTACTGACACAATGGAGGATTTTTGGAGGCCTATTATTCAAGATGAGTATTCTGCAATTAGACAGCTTGCTGTGGATCCAAACAATTTTGAGCTAAAGCCAGCCTTAATTACAATGGTTCAGTAACATCAGTTTACTGGTCATCCCACCGAAGATCCAAATGAGCACCTGGGAAGATTTCTCAGGATGGCTAATACAAAGGAAGCCGAACTATGGGAGACCGTAGAGGTGATAAACCACATCTCTTCCCATTTTCTTTGAGAGATATAGCAGCCACATGGTACGAATCGTTACCGTATGGTTCTGTTGATACTTGGGAAGAGTTGGTAGAAGCTTATTTAGGCAGATTCTTTCCCCATCTCACCTTTCGTAGAGACGAAGAGAGATAATCAGGATTCCACCAAGGGGAAGATGAGTTTACATGAGTTTCGAAAGATTCAAAGATTGTCAAGAGGTGCCCAATGCATGGAGTAGATCTAAAGACCTGCATGGACATAGTGTTACGCTCAATGATACATCAAGGGTATTATCGATGCTTCAGGCCGTGGAGCATTCAAACGGGGAAGTATGTCAAGAGGCTACAGATATGATAAAAGACTTAGCAAAATGCAATATGAAAGCTCCATCTGAGTTTTCAAGAGGAAGTAGTAGAGGCAAGGGAGTCATGGAACTGAGCAAGATGACAGCCATGGAGGCAAAGTTGGATGCCATAATGCATAGGATGGACAAACAAGAGAGGAAGATGCACACTGCTCATGAAATAGGAGCAGTGGAAAGAGAACTTATAAGAAGAAGTGCTGAGGTGCAGACAGAAGAAGATTCTTATGGTGTAGAGGAGGTTAAGTATGTGAACGAGCAAAGAAGTTATTATTTCAAACCAACCCTAACTTGCTCCACACACTACAACCCAAAGATCAGGAACCATGAGAATTTCTCATATGGTGGAGGGGGCGACACGTCTGCTGCGTAAACAAGATCCTCACTACATATCAAGTAGCCACCAAGGTTCCAACAGCAGCAGCAAGGAGGAGCAAGCATAAATGAATATCAGGGTCAAAGTGAGTGATCCAACGATGAAGAACAAATGCTGCGCTCATGGGGGACAAACAAAGGCTATTACACTCCATGAACATAAACTATCAGACGGAAGCTTTCAAGTATGATACTCAACAGTTTCGTGAAGAACGCTATGCCTCACCGAAAATTTGGGAGACACTATGTGGCAATCCAGTTCCCGAATATGTGATTCGTGCCAAAGTAGGCTGAGCTAAAATCAACAAAATTTATATACACTCAGCCTTACTACCGCCGTATCGTTACCGCAAAGATAGTGGTCTAGGGTCGAACACGGGATGGGTTTTCATCCTAAAAACATTTCTCCGTATATGCACGAAGGTAAGGCTTTCTATTTGACTCTTTGGATTTGCTTTAAAAAACAGTGGAAGTAGGTTGAAACTAAGAGATTGTAAAAACTGAAAAATGCTAGTGAAAGTTAACTTTGAAGATTTAGGTTACTAACTTGGTAAGTTGGTGGCAAACAAGTGTCCTCGGTTTTATCCTCGCTATGACAAGCAACCTATAGTCCCCAAGATAATCCGGATCTATGTTTAACTAGCAAACTCACCCTTGAAATCAACTCCTATTTGAGTCAACACGAGTAGCTTGCATCTATGGCCCCTTTATTGTTTGAAACCCTAGCATTAAATATCATTTCAAAAGCTCGTAAAGACCATCTAATGAACCACAATGCATCTAGCAATAAGTATGCACTGTATCCTAAAGCATGGAGAGTATTGGCTAAATCAACAACATTCAAAGCTATTCAACCCTAATTTGAGAAGATGAGGGCCATAAATACAGTACCTGTGACTTTCAATACAAGAGGACAACATGCATATGCCCCACCACCAAGCTAGCTTCCTTCCTCTTCAAAGAAAGGAGGCTTAGCCAAGCATCTCTTGAGTTGTCATCCTCAAGAGGGGTGTTGCGCCTGAAAGTAAGAGAAGAGGAGAGAGAAGGAGAAAAGAAACTCAATTAAAAGACTTGATTTACAAAACGAAAACTTACAAATTCTTCTCCCTCCTCCCCAAATTCTTCCTCAAAATTTCATATTTATTACAAAAGAGAGGGGTTTATATAGGCCACCTCAAGGCATGAATACTCAAAACCTTACAAATTCCGCTAAGTTAAAGGACAAGAGAGTAATCACCACCTCCCAAAGCCGGTCGTGGCGTGGCACACTATAAAGTGCCAACGATGAGGCATTAAATTCCCTCGGCTAGGTTGAAGAATTTCGCTAGGTATTAAATCACCAAAAATGATTTAAAATGTAGAAATTTCGCTAAAGCCAGGTAATTTTGCTAGCTAAATTTCGCTAGCTTAGCGAAATTTTAGTGAGTAGCGAAAATACAAAATTTCGCTAAAAATGGTGCCTAGCGAATCAAAGTGGTCTAGCAAAAATCTGGAGATTTCTCGTTAAGGTTGCGACTATATATTGCGAATTTTCAATCCTAGCGAAAATTTTCGCAACTCTGGCGAAAATTCCTGCTTTGTTGATCTTCACTCATAAGTTCCTAACGATCCAATTTTCACTTTGCCTGGTTTTCTCATTGATTCTGGGCTGGTTGATGACTGAACATTGAATCAATCTTCATGATTCATCATTTGACTAAATTGAACTCCAAGAGTGCGCAAACACCTGCAAAACAACCAAAAATACCCTCTAAATGGCATAAGTGGTACTAAGAAGACTTGAACACTTCAATTGGCATTAATGACATGATTAGTGCACAAAAAGCACTCAAAACCTATCTAATATAGGGTTCAAAATTGCACTTTTTGGGCACTAATCACACCCCCCAACCGAAACGTTGCTAGTCCCTTAGCAATGCAAAAACAAAAAAATGCATGTAGTGATTTGCAAAGTTTTCATGATTCAAAAAGGTATATAATATAAACATTGCTTTTAAACTGAAAATTGACATCACAATTGTAAACTGACATGAAAGAACCAAATCCATACAAGAACAATTCTGGGTCAATATTGGTTCCATGATTCTCAACTTGAATTTCCACCTAAGTCTAATGGTTCTTTATGTAACCAGATTAAGCCAATAAATTGCAAAATTTGTTCCCTCCCCCCAACCTAGCACTGACATGGCCTTAAGTTGCTGAACAACCTAGATAGGGCTAGTTACACTTTTCTTTCTTTATTCAACTATATTGTAGGATGCAATGCTTAAAATTTGACTTCACCAAAGTCCGTGTAACGGGGGTCCACCGATGACTCCCAACCACTAAGATTTGTGGCACTGCCAAAAGGATCACTTTGACTACAAACTCTAAAGGTTTACACTCGACTCCGAATGACTTCGAATCAAGCACCTACACTGCTAGGACTCTACTATCCACCCATGCAACGAATCATTAAAATCGATGACTCCCAACCACTTAAGGCTTAGGGCACGGTTTCAAAGGTTGCAATACACCCTCGACCGTGCTCTGGGTTTCAAGGAAAAATTCACGACTTTTTTATTTTTCTTTTTCTTTTTCTTTTGCTTTTATTTTTCTTTTTCTTTTAGAAGACAACATCGTCTTCAAGTATGGGTAACACAAACCTATCCTAGTTGCCAACATGCTTAAGGCCAAGCATGCAAAGCTTAAAGGAAGCTAACAAATTCACAGCCTATTGAACACCCGAGGTAGTGTGAATTGAAGATAAGGGAGAAATTTCGCTGAGCATGCTGGAACCGTAAGTGACCAAAATTGCTTCAAGCATGGAATTGTTCTAACATGTAGGTAATAAATAGTTGCTTCAAATTTCCAACAGTAAAAGTTGGATTCAATTGTCCATTGTAGCAATTGAAAAGAAAACATCATTTTACACATGGTAAAAGCACAAACATGATATGTACAAAGTCAGAATATATAAACTCGATTAGCTTTTGATATAGCCAAAATGGCTAGTACAGGTTTACCAAAGCTAAACACAAAATATCACCGCCTACTATGGCTAATACATAAATCCTAATCAAAAAATCAGAGGCGCTGATAAAGCCATAAACTATACAAAATCATAAAGAGACCCAACCACCTCAATCGCCATGGTGGTGGTGGTGGTGGGTCCAGAAGGCCTCGCCGCTGCGCCAACATCCAAAGAAGCGGCGGGCTGCATGGGTCCTCTCTCCGATCAGAATACGAGGAAGACCCAGGGTCATGACCGTGTGTCAAGATGGAATGGCACTGGCCAACCTCTGATCCCGGTCAGTCACAGAGTCATTTAGTGAGTGATAAGACCATCACACTGGGGCTATCTCTCGAAGGACATGATCAGATCTCGCGAATGGGTGTGCTGGAATAGACGGGCCAGAGTATCACAGAGTCACTGGGATGTAGTCCGTGGGAGGAGGGATGGAGGTGATTCAGGAACCTGATCACAGATCTCTGCCAGGCAGCAGGTCATCTATATGGCTAGCCTCGGCCTCCCGACCAGACTCTCCGGTCCCTGGTCGGGGCGGAAAGATACTGGCATTATCACCGCTCCATCGACATGAATTAGCATCGAACCTCATCTCAATCCTTGGCTCCTCCTTAGAATCCCATATGCTCGAACATGGCGTATGAGCCCTGATAAGTAGTTGAATGCTCGCTGTGCTGTGTCCTTCCGATGGACCTTCTCTCAAACTGGCAATGTAGAGGCCATCACTGTACCGGGGAGTGTGGGTCAACGCATCTCTCCCGAGATCCGGTGAAGCCGCCCGTGACGGTACCCTCCTCCGCAAGACACAATGCCGCAGAGGGAATGCTGCACGTACAGGTGGCTCCACCACAGATCCGAGGCTGAGCCGTCCCAGAAAACACCGACCACTAGCGCCCGGCCGCGTCAACCATCTCCCCGTGAGGTGGTGGCCCGACTCTTCAGAACTCCCCCATTGCGCGCGAAGGCGTGCTCCACGTCACAAATGTCGGTCGCTTAAGTACACCGGCGGTCATAACATCGAACTCAAGCTCATGTGGACTGCCTCCTCCCCGATGTCATGGAGTGGTAGAACCGCAAAGACTACTTGGATAATAATATCGCCGAGGAGTCATGAAAGGTAGGAGGAATACTCCGATCAACCTCATAGACTCCCGCATCTAGGGTCAGCCTCTACGGACGTCGAAGTACGACTCTTGATGGAACGGTTCCATGATGGAGTCGCATTACTCCCTGAACGTTCCCTTTACGAACAATGGCCTAACTTCCTCGAGGTGCAACAACTCGTAGGATGAAGCCGCTCCGCAGCTAGATAGGATCGGCGACTACCGCGTCGAGAGGATGATGATCCCGCCTCGGGCCCGGCGTATCGGCCGCTTTTGAGTACGGCCCTCCTAACTCTTCTCCGGGTATCGTGATGGGGCACGGGTCCCATCCGTGTCTGGCTAACGTCGGATCCTGCAGGCTCCTCCCGTACGCCCTGAACTCGGTGATGGTGTCGAACTGACCGAGTCGGGGCCTTCGGAAGCGTATTAATCTCACCCGAGGCCAAGACGGACTCCACCCCACAACCATACCGATATCGAAATAAAGTACTGGAAAAAGGCTCGACTCACTGGAAATGTAGCTGAGGCTCTCTCAGAGATAAACGAGACTAAGCAAGCAACCAAGGCTCACCGACTATAGCCGGAACTCCGCCTGACCAGCCGCCAAACAAGGCTCAAGAAAAGACCAACGCCGAGGCAGGCGTAAATAGTCAGAACCACGGTAGCAGAAAATGGTCATCGGGCATGCCAGCCGAGGCCGAGACTGGCACGTGTGGCTAAGGTGCACTGTGGCTAAAGAGGCAACAACCGGTACCGGGCCGCAGGCGCAACCGCTGGCAGGGTAGCGACCACGGCGGCGGCGCGGACGGGACTTAGGGAACTAAGGGCGGCAGAGGTCGAGCCTGTAAGGCCTACTGGGAGTGGGGAGAATGAAGTGACACTGCCAACCCTCCCCCCGTATATATAGGACTAAAACGAGTAGCCGAAGTTCTCCTTCAGTTCCCATATTTTTAGCTTAATTACCTATTTCGCAATCCAAAAAAAAAAAAATTTTACATTAAATATTAATAATATAAAAATTATTATTATAAAAATTTACTATATGAACTATAAATAAAATTCTAACAAACAATACTATACTATATAAACAAAATACTAAATATATAAAAAAATACTAAATTAAAAGTTTGCTAAAAATAATTGAAATTAACTAAAAGTTACTAACTTAAACAAAAGTAAAACATGGTGAACCCAATTCGGGTTTATGAAACACCGAACCGGGCCATTCTCAAAATTTACTCAAGGGGGTCAAGGAGAATGATTCTCAACCCCGCAGCAGTCCCGGGTTAACCCATGGTGTCAGTTCAAATGTTGATCTCGCTTCCTCACCGATGGCTTTGTGAATTGAGCAATATTTGTACAGGCTTCGATGGCAAGACCACATTCCCCTATCTCCATGGCTTATTACTCCTCAGATTTCGTACACTGTGTTTTCCTCGCACACCGATCAATTGAAACAAATTCTCATCAGAAATTTGATTGTCGGGCTTTAACAAATTTTGCTTGTTGTTCAAATGGAAGATGTTTAACTCCAAGGTCATGTTACCAAAGGTTAATTGCATGACTCCATTCCGGCAATTTATTATTGCATTCACTGGCCAGAAATGGTCTTCCTAAGATGATTAGAACATGATCGTTCACTTGTAATTGGCTCGTCAAGCACTACAAAATTCCATCGGGTAGTAGAATTTGTCTATTTCACAAGGATCCTCAACTATCCCTTAGGATTTTCACCGATCTATCGCCACCCAGAGTGTGATGTTGGTAGGTTTAAGTTCACCTAGACCTAACTGCTTGTATACTGAATACGGCATTAGATTCACACTGGCTCCTAAATCAAGCAATGACTTGTCTATGCAATTCCCACCAATATTGACTGAAATTGTGGGAGATCCTGGATCCTCAGATTTGATGTGGTATTTGCTTGATTACGGCACGAATTTCGCTCTCAGCTGGAGAAATGCCTTCTTCTCAATGCCTAATCCCTTCTTAATTGTGCAAAGATCTTTCAAAAATTTTGCATAAGCAGGCACTTGTTTGATTATGTCCAAAAGAGGTATGTTAACTTCACTTGCCTTAGACTTAAAATGCCTGTCACGAGATGCCTTCTTCTTACCTCTAAGCTGCGGGAAAGGGAGTGGTATGCGATATTTCATTGAATCTTCCTTTTAGGAGAATATGCTCAGACTGCAATTTTCCTGCATGGATTTTTCAAATGTGTTTTGGTGCATAGGCTGATCAACCTCTCTTTTCCACTCCTCGTAATTATAATTTTAACTTCATCCATTCCCCGAATTGTTTGATGACCCCACTTCATGAATTCTCGATTTGGAAGGTTTAGATGGAAACCCCTTCTCTTTGTACCTCTAGCAACTTGTTGATCTTGGTGATAGAATCATCAGAGGTTATCAATTTTCTCCGGGTTGAGATTGCTCAAGCCCATCTATTCTCTTATCTGCGTACTCTACATTATCAATCCTTGTGCCGCTTGCACATTGACTTCCTTGTTCCTCAACAAATGCCACCACCTTACCTTCCAAATTCAATATGGCTTCGTTTCATCGAGAAGAGGATGATGGTTGTTAGATCGTGAGGGGGAACCAAATGTAGGTTTGGCACCCGGGGTACATGTGGGTTGGGTCTCCATGAAAGGTTAGGTGATCTTAATCGAATTTAGGTATTACCATATGGAGCATTGGATTGTCAGGGCTTGTATCACCTCTACAAAGGTTTGCACATTCTGACATCAAATCCTTCATTGCAAAATATAGGACATGACTCCCTACTAGGTGCACAAAGGATTGAAAATTGGTGTAAGGGATCAGGATCATATGTGAATTTCGCCACGCATGCACCCCTGAGTCGCTTCACTTCAAGCTCCTCTACCTTCCGGCTAGGGCGGAAACTTAGCTCATTTCTATTTCTCCCCGCCTGCATTACATCCCACCCTTTGGTTACCTGTGGGTCTCCATCCTCTAATTCTCTGGTTATTCATCCCAACCCTTAGAAGTTTCTTAGCCATTTAATTTAAAAAAATCCATGGCTTCGTCCTGTGATGCTTACTTAGAAAGTCCTCCACACATGGTTTCCAAAAAGCTGCCTCACGGCAGGAGACATACCACCATGGCGGGTTCACCAACATCCAAGTGTCAAACCCATGTATGTGGGCATGCAATCGATGTCTCCCGCTAAATCTCTCTCCTTAACACTGGTAAAATTCTCACCATCCCGAGTCGTAAAGGTATAAATTTGTCTTTTCAAATTATTTTGGTGAGTGATCAAGAACTTTCAGGAACTCGTCACAGCTCAGCCCAATTTCTACTCATTTCCAGCCTCAATGAGTTGAGCCATATCTCGCCTTGTCCTTAGAGTCAATGGAAATGCTTTTAGTCAAAGAAACTACGTCCATCATAAATTCCTTCCTTAAAGGTAGTAAACCTCCTCAAAATCTCCTAATACGAAAGTGTATGGATTTTCATTTTCCATACCATGGTAATGTGGGAAGTAGGGTACTAAATAAGGCCTCACCTACATCTTCAGGAGGAATGATACAGATGGGGCACTAACTCAGAGGGTGATGATCCCTCAGCGGTTCTATAGGCATTTGGATTCATGGGTTCCCCGTTGACTATGGTTCCTCGTATGGGATCCATGAACAAGATAGTATGACCGACTTCACTGACTGGGTCAGGTTGTGTACTGATTCTATGCAATCTACCTGATGTGTCTCTATCCCACTGTTGCATAAACACCTGTTACAAAATTTAGAGACAACAAAGAGCAACTACAGAGCTTGCAAAAAGGTTAAGATTAGCTAACAAAAATAAACTAATCGAATGAAAATCAAACAAAGGCGCTTATCGCTTAAGTGTCAAACTCGCGCCTCAAGAATCGAAAGGACAAAAAGGTAAAGGTTACCTCCACTTGTGATGTCGAATACAAGTACACTCAACTCACTATTAGTAGTTTGGCACCATCCTAAGAACGGGCGCCATTTTGATTCGCGCACAAGAGGCTGAGCTAAAATCAACAAAATTTATATACACGAAGTTCCTACTTCATCAGCCGTGGCCGTTATTGCAAAGATAAGGTTCAGGTCGAACACGGGATGGTTTTCATCCTAAAAATGATTTGCATAAGTGCAACGGCTGCAAGGCTTTCATTCGACTCTGATTCATTTAAAAAACAAAGTAAGTAGGTTGAAAACTAAGAGATTGAAAATCTGAAAATGAAGTAGTGAAAGTTAACTTTGAAGATTTAGGTTACTAACTTGGTGTTAGCAAAACAAGGTCCTCGGTTTTATCCTCGTTATGACAAGCAACCCATAGTCCCCGGTATAACCGATCTATGTTTAACTAGCAAACCTCACCCTTGAAATCAACTCCATTTGAGTCAACACGTAGCTTGCATCTATGGCCCCTTGTACGCTTGAAACTCCTAGCATTAAATATCATTTCAAAAGCTCAGAAGACCATCTAATGAACCACAGTGCATCTAGCAATAAGTATGCAATCAGATCCTAAAGCATGGAGAGTATCACAAATCAACAACATTCAAAGCTATTCAACCCTAATTTGAGAAGATAAGGGCCATAAATACAAGACTGCGGACTTTCAAGACAAGAGGACAACATGTATGCCCCACCACCAAGCTACTCTTCCTCTTTAGTTAAAGGAGGCTTAGGTTACATCTTTGAGTTGTCATCCTCAAGAGGGTGGTTTACACTTCGAAAGTAAAAGAGCAGGAGAGAGAAGGAGAAAAGCAAACCTAATTAAAAGACTTTATTTACAAAAATGAAAACTTTTTAAGAATTCTTTTCCTCCCTAAATTATTCTCAAAATTCCTCTATATTTATTACAAAGAGAGGGGTTTATATAGGCCACTCAAGGCATGAAAATACCAAAAACTCTACAATTCAAGCAAGTTAAAGGACGCGAGAGTAACAGACCAAATTTGGTTTGTCACATTAATTACAAAACATGATTTAGCATTAAATTTCGCTAGGTTGAAGAATTTCCGCTTAGGTATTAAATCACCGTACATTTAAAACAGAAATTTTGTTAGTTGTGTAATTACATAAATAAATCTAGAAGGCTTAGCTAAATTTTTAGTGAGTAGCGAAATACAAAATTTTGCTAAAAATGGTGCTCTAGCTTAAACTGGGGTGGTCTAGCGAATTGAGATTTTACTAAGGTTGCGAATTTCGCTAAGGTTGCGAAATTTAATCAGAGAAAAACTTTCGCAACTCACAAAATTCCTCCTTTGTTGATCTTCACTCCTGTCTTCTACTGCATCCAATTTTCTTCACTTTGCCTTGGTTTTCTCATTGATTCTTGGGCTGGTTGATGACTGAACATTGGAATCAATCTTCATGATTCATCATTTGACTCGAAATTGAACTCCAAGAGTGCGCAAACACCTGCAAAACAACCAAAAATAACCTCTAAACGGCATAAGTGATACTAAAAAGACTCAACACTTCACTGGTACATCGACATGACAGTGCACAAAAGCACTCAAAACCTATCTAATATAGGGTTCAAAATTGCACTTTTTGGGTACTAATCAATATGCCAAATCGTAACAAGGGAACATTCCCAGTGACACAGAAGAACTCAAAGATCGCATGGCAATCCAACAGAAGTGGGAAAGACGGAGCAAAGAACAAAAGACGTATGAGAAGAAGAGACTGAGGCAGAGAAAGAAAAGACTGAAGAAAAAGCAGAAAAGAACAGCCAGCTTGATCAGTTGAAAGGAAGTAATGACCAGAAAAAGAAGGAAGGAAAATGCCTTGGTACTCATGCAAAGGCTATTCCCACAGATCAAGTCAAGGAGAGAAGGAACGCTTAAATTTCGATATTTTCAAGGAAAATGAAATAAATATTCCATTTGCAGAGGTGATCAGTCAAATGCCTCTTTATGAAAAAATTTCCTCAAGGAAGTACTTTAGCAAGAAAAAGAAAGATAGCCGAGGAGGGTATAAATAATCGACTGCTACTGCAAAGGCCATTATCCAAATAAGCTCCCAAAGAAGATGAAAGACTCGGCAGTTTCACCCATTCCCTCGCTCCATAGGGAAGTATGAATCAAGAAAGCTTTATGTATTCCGGAGCAAGATAAATTTGATAGCGCCCCACGCCCAGCAGAGACTATTCGGGGGGAACTTACCCCAACAACGCAATTACATTACAGATGGCTGATAGATCAATGGCACAACCAGAGGGCATTCTGGAAGATGTACTGGTCAAGGTTGGGAAATTTGTATTCCTAGTGGATTTTGTTGTCATGAAGATGGAGGAGGACACCCAAGCTCCTTTGTTGCTTGGAAGGCCTTTCTTAGCAACAGGAGCTACCTTGATTGATGTACGCAGAACTGACACTTTAGTCGGGGGATGAAGTGCAATTTAATCTTAACAGGAGTCTGGAACATCCTAATGTAAAGTCAGACAGTTGTATGGCTGTAAGAAACACTAGCCTTCTCAATGATGAATTGAATTCTGATTGTATCATTCAACACTCTATTAATGAAATTGAGATGAATTTTCAGTACTCGGAGCTTGATTGTGAAGTTTTCTTGCTTTCAAATTTGTTTAACAAGGAAACAACCAAGTATAAATGAAAATGTCAAGATGAAGAAAGCAGCCAGAACATCAAACTACAGGAGGAAACTAGTGCAAAGGCCAACATTGAAAGAATTGCCCAAGCCATTTAAAATATGAGTTTTTAGAACCAGAAAAGAGAAAACCAGTCATTATATCAGCTGCATTGACTGAAGCTAAAGAACAGAAGTTGCTGGTAATTTTGAGGAGATACAAGGAAGCTATTGCTTGGTCAATTAAAGATCTGAAGGGTATCAGTCCCTCTGTTTGTATGCACAAAATATTGTTGGAAGAGAATGCAAAAACTTCTATTGAGCATCAAAGGAGGCTGAACCCAGTGATGAAAGAAGTTGTTAGAAAAGAAGTTCTGAAATGGTTAAATGCAGGCTTTATATATGCTATATCAGATAGTTCTTGGGTAAGCCCAGTACATGTGGTTCCCAAGAAAGGTGGATTCACTGTAATCAGAAATGAAAAGAATGAACTGATTCCTACAAGAACTGTGACAGGATGGAGGGTGTATTGACTACAAAAAATTGAATACTGCAACCAGAAAGGATCATTTTCCCTTGCCTTTCATTGATTAGATGCTGGACAGGTTAGCAGGACACCCTCATTTTTGTTTTCTTGATGGATATTCTGGATATAATCAAATTGCTATTGCACCTGAAGATCAGGAGAAAACTACTTTTACATGCCCATTCGTACTTTCGCTTTCTAGAGAATGCCATTCTGGTTTGTGTAATGCTCCTGGTACTCAAAGATGCATGATGTCTATATTTTCTGATATAGCAGAAGAAGTTATGAGATCTTCATGGATGATTTTACGCATGGATCCGGGCTTTTAAACAATGTCTCGCATAACTCGGGACAAGACAAAGGTGCAAAGACAAGAATCTGGCTCTGAATTGGGAAAAATGCCATTTTATGGTTACAGAAGGAATTGTCTTGGGGCACATGATTTCTGCAGCAGGGCTTGAAGTAGACCAGGCAAAAGTTTCAATTATAAGAGACTTAATGCCACCCACTACAGTCAAGGGAATCAGAAGTTTCTTAGGACATGCTGGATTTTATAGAAGATTTATCAGAGACTTCTCAAAAATTGCTAGACCACTATGCAGATTGCTGGAAAAAGATACTAAATTCCATTTTGATGAAGCCTGCCAGAAGGCATTTGAAGAAATCACCGGGATTAGTTGAAGTTCCATCATGGCAAAACTGCATCGAACGTAGAATTCAAATCATGTGATGCTGTTGATTTGCAAACGGGAGTCAGATGGGGACAGAAAAGATGAAAAAAGTGTTCAAGGCCATCTACTATGCTAGAAAACCTTTAATGAAGCACAAGAAAATTACTCTACTAACGAAAAAGGAGATGCAATATGTTTGCATGTGAAAAGTTCAGGCCATACATTTTGGGTCCCATGTTGTTACACACACTGATCATGCAAGAATTAATATATCTAATATAAAGAAAGAAGCGAAGCCAAGATTGATCAGATGGCATACTACTACAGGGAATGGATTAGAAATAAAAGATTGGGTAAAGGAAGTGACAATGTGATAGCTGGATCACTTGTCAAGAATAGAGAAACCCATCAGACAAGAGGAAGGAAGAGAAATAGTTAAAATTTTTCTCTGTATTTGTTAATTATTTTACTTGCCATTCCAATCACCCCGTATGCTGATATTGTGAATTACTTAGCTTGTGGAATTATGCCACTGCAGTTCAAATACCACAGAGAAAAAGCTAAGAACCGACAGCAGTACTACATCCTGGATGACCCATTGTTTAAAAGTAGGAGTTGATCCATTATAAGGAGATGTACTAGAAGGTGAGCAAAGCAAGATTTTAAAAGAATGCTATTCATCACCTTATGGAGGACACTTTAGAGTTAAACAGCCCACAAAATTCTTCGTCATCAGATTTAATCGTCACGATTTTTGTTCATTTTGAATGGCAAAGTCAGGTGATCAATGCCAAAGAATGGAAAATATCAGCAAAAGGCATGAGATGCCCCTGCAAGGTATCCTGGTGGTACAATTGTTTGATTTTTTGGGGAATGGATTTTATGGGTCCTTTTCCAGTTTCATTTGGAAATATATACATACTCCTAGCTGTGGATTATGTATCAAATGGCAGGCAAAGAGCATGTCCAAGGGAATGATGTTTAATACAGCCGTGGGGTTTTACAAAGGAATATTTTTAGCAGATTTAGGACACCCATAACTATTATTAGTGATGGAGTGAATACTGGAAAATAAGGTGCTTGACAACCTATGAGCAGATATGGTATCAAACACATTATGAGCTTGGCTTATCATCCTCAAACAAATGGGCAGGCTGAAATTTCCAACAGAGAAATCAAGAAAATTCTAGAAAAGACTCGTAGTTCACAGAAAGATTGACCTTGAAACTTGATGATGCACTAAGGGCATACAGATCTTGCAAACTCCCATTGGGATGTCCCCACAGATTAGTCTGCAAGCCATATGTCACCCCTCTCGAACCGGAACAAAAGCCAATGTGGGCCATCAAGAAGCTTAAATTTCGATTTTAGCTGCTAAGGAAGATAGGCTACCCAGCTTGAATTAACTCAAAGAGTTGAGAATGAGTTTTCATGATATTGCTGTAATCTACAAGGATAAACAAAAATGGTATGATCAACGACTCTGCGGAAGGGAATTCAAGGCAGGAGATCAGTCTTGTTATTCAACTCCGCATTAAGGCTCTTTCCAGGAGTTGGTCCAAATGGAGGACCATTTACAAAGTGGGTATTACACATACTGGGGCAAGGATACTCTTAGAAACAAGAAACAAGGAGATTTCAAAGTTAATGTCAGAGATTAAAGCATTGGCCCTCGGGGAAAAGCAATTGAAGATAAACCTCGTTCTAAATGGATAAAGAAGAAATAGAACGGCAAGGTAAAGTCCGGCTAGAGACTAAAAATGGAGCAGCTTTGTGGAAGGCAATCCACATCAGTTTGATTTTACAATTTGTGTGTTTAAATTTCTAATAGCTCATTGTGATTTTACTAATTTTTTATTTAAGATTAGGTAAAAGTTTTGCAGGATAATGAAGATTGAGCAAAGTATGTAGAATCAAATGGCTCAGGCGAGAAGTAACAACTTCCAGGACAACTCCAGCAATTCACAGGAAAGAGCTATTTGAAAAAGGGGAGCATTTTTTTCCCTATACAAATTCTGTGAAAATTGAATATAATACATGTTTGAATTGCTATGTGGAAACATTTGGCTCATGATGAGAATTACAAATTAATCAAGAATGAAAAAGTCATTCCATCATTAACTTTAGGGCAAGTGCAGATTAGAGGGGGTCGCGACAAAACTTATCGCGGGATAGAAATTGATGTCGATTAAATTGATGCTGTCACGACAGAACAACTTGAGTCGCGATAAGAGTAATCTTTCAAAAGAAGTGATGAGGTCAAACTTCAACAATGCCGCGATGTTCGATGTCGCACCGTTGTCATACTTTAGGATGACTTGTCCTCCCACAGTTAACTTATGTCGCGACAAACAATATTATGTCGCGACATAAAAGAAAAGTTTGCCAGCTGGGCAGCTTTTAATTTTGCCCTAAATTTAATGACAGCACACAATAGCAGCATGAATTTAAGTCGCGACAAGCGCAAATAAATGAAATAATAAATAGCCCACAATAATAATTGAATTGCAACTGTTGAGAAACTCTCTTCACTATCATCTCCTTCCGTGAAGCAAATTCAACTTTTCATCTTCGCATCTTCCCTGGTTTTAGATTCTTGCAAACCCTAAATCCGAACTACTTCCTAAAAAACCTTCCGATTTCTCTAAATGGCCGAACCTTCGAACCTCATCCCAAATTTGAATGAAATCATGGAGAGAGCACTAAACTAAAGGGTTCATCTGGAACCTATATCGGAGAACAGGCCGGAATGCCTGGAGTCCAAACTCGCCACTCAGCAACAGAGAAGGAAGGGAAAAGAAAGGCAGCAAGAAGAAGAGGAGGACGATTTCGTCTCAGAAGAAGCTTTCGCTAATTGGAAGAAGCACTATGTTGGAAAGGGGTTTGTAGGAGAAAGGGGATTCAGCCAACTCATCTCCCCCGGCCAAGGAATTGAGGAAGATAAGCGCCAGTGGTGGGAAAATTCTGCAAACATTAAAGATCTGTTATGCAAAGAATAAGTTAGAGAATTCTACCCAACCTTGTTAGGAGAAAGGAGAACTCGCTTGTCAGAGGGGCTTGGGGTACCATATGGAGCTCGAGACTATAAATGAAATGTACGGAATGGAGGGTCAAAACATGGATCCAAGCACAAGAAGATAGCAGATGTTCCCAAACCGTGAAAGATAGCTAGAAAGCCGATGATGGTAAGGTGAAAATGGGGTCGTGGGAAAGAGGAAGCAGAAAAGATTATAAAACAGGAGATCCGACTGTATTAGTTAAAGGTATGGTTCTATTTGGCTTCGTCTGCCCTACAAAGCATGTATGCACAAGAAGAGAACAGGAAGCCATCATTCTCTCTATGCCATAACAAGGGCCATAAGATTAATGCCGCTATTATTGAAAACTCACAATGAAATATCAATGTAAGGAAATAGGCCTCGATCCTCACCCAGCCTACCACTAAGGTTGGTGTATAAGAGCTGTGTGAAGGGAGTCGGGGGAAGAGGAAGAAGAGTGCCCCAAGTCTTCACCATTAACCTCGACAGGTGAGCAAGGGCTAAGAATGAAGAAAAAGGGGTCATATGGAAGAGATCGTGAGATGAAGAGGAGAATGCAAGACAAGAAGAGGACACCCTTCGGGTTGAAGAGCAAGAAGAACAATACCCAGAAACACAGCCAGAAGGGAACACCTCTATGTTTGCAGAGGACATAGGACCAGATGAAAGAAGTCCTATAGATTTCACCACCCCACTGGCCAGCTCTCCACCAATAAGGAACAGATTTCGTGAGAACTGTGACAAGCTCTAAAGGAGCCCAGGAAAATAATCAAATAATGGAGATGCTCATTCTATGCAGAAAAGTATGGAAGAAAGAGAAGAGAAATGGAGCATTCAACAGAAATTCAGAGAAGATGTGTATGAAGTTGAATTGAAAAGAAGATATCAACAGTGGGAAGAGGAACCGAATGTAAAAGAAATATGAAGTGAGTCGAAGAGAAAAGAGCGTAAATGGGAAGAAGAATGAGCATGAGAGCAGTTTAAAAAGATCCTAGAGGATCAAGAAGAGAAGTTCAAAAGGAAATGGAGGACGAAGAAGTTCTTGACTCGACCATGAATCATTCTCTGTGTCCAGTATGATCGAGACCTGACTCCTGAAATTTCCTTAAAAGAAAGGGATGAGATCATGTAGTAATAGTGCTCCTAGGCACATTGAATGGACATGATATTTGCCCTATTTATGAGAATTTATTATTATGATGATTTGCTTGTTTATTATATATAATCTCCTTGAATAATATTGGTAATTATTCTAGAAATGTCCCACTATTCGGTTATTGTACAGGAATATGATAGTGGAGTAGTATAAAGTTGATTGATATTCATGGGATGAATATGTGTATGAATACAAATCAAATTTATATCTATTTGTTGAGAACAAATATTGGACAGGACTAGATCTTGAGAATTAATACATGTGGTCAAGTCATAAGTTAATATCTAATAGTTGTGTCATTGAATCCTTTGACACGAGATCGCTATAGTTCTCGACTTAAGGAATGTTGTGTTTTGATATAATTAAGCACGTTGTCTTTGATCGGATATTATAAAGGTTATACTTGAACATAATAAGAGTATGTAGTGAGATATGGCGGAATTAAGATGGAATTTGTCTCTTTATTATAAGAGATATCTGCGGGTCCCTCGACAATTGAGGCGAGGCCATGGCGGAGTGCTGAATGAATTGATGGAGATCAATGTCATTTGTTGAAGTCGATCCTAATTGGGTTTAATTAATCAAAGATAGAAACGATATAAGGTTGACTTTGTCCATGCCTTATATTACGTCAGATATCATGAGACAAAAAGGATTATGTCATTAGCTATATTTAAGGTTGTCTCGGATGAGCTTCATTTGCTTGGGTGAGTCATAATGTCTTTATAGAGGCCACTTATGACTTGTAGGATCAAATGTGATGCAGACCTCGCGATATTGAGTGAACCTATAGAAAGTCGCACATTAGAACAAATAATATATAACGGTTATGGTTTCACTCTCTATAATAAATTCGTTTTATTACATAACGGTTATGGTCTTAATAATAAATTCGTTTATTACATGCCGGTTATGGATTTTACATATCATTCATTTATTACATACTTGATTTAACGATTTTACGTAATAAATTCGTTTATTACATAACGATTATAGTTAGGTTATGGTTAAATATTTAATTAGTTTTGCCTGGAGATGAGGATTTGATTAAAATTATTATTATTTAAAGCGTTTTAATATAGCAAGTCAGTTTAGTGAAACCATAGAAGACTTATATATAAGTATAATAGCGGACATATATATTTGTGTGTGTAGTTGTCTTTGAAGTGAACCAACCTAAAGCAGAAAAGAAAACCACACAATTTCGTTTTGAGAAGACAGAACTGAACTAGCATCGAATCGTTTATTATTTGTTGGAGTGTGTGGATACTTGTAGAGGGTGGTCGTTTTGAAAAGCGACACCTTTGAAGATCAGAACAAACCAGGCGCCAAACTTTGAAGGTTTGACGAATCGATCTAGTAAGTTCGTTTACCCTTCCTTCGTTTTTTATGAAATGCGTGATCTTTGGTGGGTTAGGGATAAAGAATTTTAGATTGCATTTGCATTTATGTTCCAATGATTGGATATTCATCTGTAACCCAACGATTGGTATCGAGCCACTTGTTTTCATAAAATGCGATAATTCCATATTTGATCATATGTATGTGATGTATATGATTCACGGCATGTTTTGCGTTTTTAATATATGTGATATTATGGTTTGTCTTGACAGCGTAGTTAACGAGGTTTTGTTAAGGTATTAATTGATTGAATCAGAAACCTAAAAGGATTAGTTAATATGATTAAGAATCCGAATGGGATATTGCCATTAAAGTGTTTAATAGCATGTTATATGATTCTAGCTTTGTCTTAATCAGATTAATACATGGACTGAATTCATATATCAATTCTGATTTATCAATGATTGTTTATGGTGGTACGAAAAATAATCCGTATGTGTAATGAGATTACATAATATGCTGTTTTAATGTGATTTTGATGGCTTTCGGCTTATTGAAAATTTATTGATGAATCGATGAAAATTTTTATAATATCTTTGTTTTAATGTAATTTTGATGGCTTTCGGCTTATTGAAATTTATTGATGAGGAATTTTAAAATTTATCAATGAAAATTTTTGGAGGCAAACTCTAATGTTCTTAAAAGAAAAAAGAAAAAAATTTTTTCAAGAACCTTTATAGATCCGTCCGCTAACATTATTTTGCCAAGTAACATTCAGTAATGCTTTATATGAATTTAATTGGTTTTAAACATGTACAATATATTTATTTCTTTTTAATACAAATTGTTTATGCTATATGATAACATAATATATTTTGCATGTTATGTTGCTTCACATGGTGCACAGTATGGCCTTTTAGACCAATGTGTTTGGCAGGTTATTATTATTATTATTTTTTACAAGGGTTGTAATTATTAAATACGGCTTGCATGCCTTTTGTTTTATTGTAATTTTATTTTACTAATGGTAGTATTTATTTAATTGTTGTAATAAAACAGAGTGATGCAAACCATTTGAAGTCATGCAATCCAACCATGTGATGATGGAGGAGCTAGTGTCTATCTCATAGTTGGTGGTCGAATCGACATCATTAGACTACTTATTACAACCTAGGCATGTTGATCTTCATATTGGCTTATGGAGATCAATTTTAGATAAAGGTCATACTATGACACATTTATTATATGCATGTATGTGTATGATCATTACATTTGTATGTGATACTAGGTGTATGATGAGATCCTATTAATTGAAAATTAAAATCAATCAAGATCCCTCACATAAAGATTTAAAGTTAACTTGTATATCCATGTTTAAGCACTTGTCGAGCCTTTTATCACTTGTAATGTGGAGTGAGAGTAGAAGTACATTAGGTTACATTAGGAGACAAGATGAGTAATGGTGCTACCCATGTTTAAAATGGTTTAACTTTATTAGGTTATCAAAAGCGGTTTTTGGGCACAATGGCATAAGATGGGATTTAAATGCCGGGACATATGATGTCGAAATCCCATAAATATTTAAGAGTTGCATGAGATGTAATTGGTAGAGTTACCTACCTAAATAACTTAATTTTAAGTGTCATGCCAAAGGCGACTTAAAAGTTGAGTAAAAAAATATGGATCTTAGCTCACTAGATTAATATGATTATTGCTTGAGGTTGTTAATTTAGTGAGAAATTTTCATAATCAAAAATACTTATCAAACTTTGCATTCATTGTAGATGGCGACAATAACAACAACAATTCTTATGTCAGCTGCGATCGATCCTTGAAGGATAAACTGCTGGGACTAACTTCCTTGGCGGTTTTTGAAATTTGAGGAATTGTTCTCAAACGAAAGGAAGCTTTATGTGTACTTGGATGAACGCCTCTCCACGAAGAACCAGCGAGGAGAATGTTCTAGAGCTTAAGAATGCTTATGAGAAACATCATATTGACTATTGATGTTCAAGTGTGATGCTGCTTACCATGAGTTCGAACCTTGAAGGATCACGGAAAATATAGGCTTATATTATGATCTCAATCTTAAGGGAGAAATGTTCCGGCCTTGAGCAAGGAAAGAAAGATTATGAGACTACTAAGGCACTGCATTCTTGTAAGATGGCTGAGGTACTTAGGTTAATTACTCATGTTCTAAAAATGAAAGGCTATATTGAGCTGTGATGAGGCTTAGATTTCCATTGAGCGAGTTGGCACTTGATTTGGTCACTGAATTCACTTCATTAGTTATGGCCAGTTTGTCATGAACTATAACATGAGTGAAATGGACAAATCTATCTCGGCTATATGTTGCTTAAGCAAGTGAGCAAAATATTAAATCCAAGCGTGCATGTTCTAATGGTTCAAAATGAAAGGGATTCAAGGAAGGGCAAGGGGAGCAGGGCAAGGCAAAGGGAGAAAGTCAAATGCTCAACCCAAACACAAACCTCGACCCAAGGCTAAAGCCCAAGAGAGGGTGTTTGTTTCTTTCTGATGAACTTTGGTCATTGGAAGAGCTACAGGCTATGTTAGAGGATCTAAAGAAAAGAAGAAGACTTGTGAGACTAGTTCTTCGGTATTTATGTTATCTGATTAATTTTCTCCTTCTAGTTCACAGGTATTAGATGCGGATGTGGATCTCACATTTGTACAAATGCGGGGCTCAGGTAGACAGGCGAAGGACGAAGTTGATCTCACGGTAAACGATGGGCAAAAGTTGTTGCTTTAGGCATGGAAGTTATGAACTTACTTTGCCTGGTGAACTTGTTAGTTTTGGACAATTGCTATTATGTTCCTAATGTGTAGGAATATTATTTCAGTTTCTTGTTTGGATAATGATGGTTTTCTTTTATTATTAGAATAATTGCTCCATTTTCATAAAGACATGTTCTATGCAAATGCTGACTACGAGTTAGTTCTTTATGTTATGAACCTTCAAAATTCCAACAATTCTCATGTCTATAACATAACTACTAAATTTAAGTCCAATGATTTAAATTCAACTATCTTTGGCATTATGCGCCTTGGCCATATAAATGAGAAACGCATCTGAAAACTCCATCAAGTTGGACTTTTGAATTCATTGATTTTGAATCATATGATACATGAATCTTATACATTGGGTAAGATGACAAGAGATCCCTTTCTTGAACACAGTGAAAATTCAATGGAATTATTGGATCTCATACATACACAGATGTATGGACCGGTAGTTCGAGCCTTAGAGGAGGTTACAAGTACTTCATTACATTCTGCCGACTTAATGAGATATGGTTATGTCTACTTGATGAGACATAAATGCGAGATCATTTGAAATGTTCAAATCTTTTCAAAATGAAATCCTGAAAATCAACTTGGCAAGACAATCAAGGCACTTCGATCTGATCGAGGTGGCGAATATTTGAAGCTTGGTGATGACCATCTTAGAACTTGTGGAATCATTTCCTGATGCTTTCCCCTGGAACACCACGGTGGAATGGTGTGTCTTAGAGGAGGAATCGAACTTTATTAGATATGGTTCGATCTATGATGATCAACCGGATCTTCCATTTACCTTTTGGGGTTATACTTGAAACTTGATGCATTCACACTAAATCGAGTTCCATCGAGCGGTTGAAGAACACCATATGAGATGTGGAATGGTAAAAATTGATTTGTCTTTTCTTAAGATTTGGGGTTGTGAGCTTATGTAAAGCGTCAAGTTTCAAATAGTGGAGCCGAATACGATAAATGTCTTTTGTGGGGTATCCTAAAAGAGAGACTAAGGGATATTACTTTTACAATCCCATAGAGAACAAAGTGTTTGTTGCTCGGAATGGTGTCTTTCTAGAAGGGAATTTATTTCCTAAAGGAACCGGTGGGAGTAAAGATCTGACTCGAAGAGGATTCGAGAACCCTGAAGATAACATTGAGCGCCTATGGATACTCATAGTCAACAAAGCGTGTTGACACACCTCCTATAGCACAAAAATTTACGTAGATCGTAGGATCGTCATGAGCGAGATATGGATTTGCTTGTGATGATAACTATATGATGTATTGTTAGTGGATCAAAATGAACCAGCTACCTATCAGAGGCTATGTTGGATACAGACTGCGAGAGAAATGGTTAGAGGCCATGAAGTCACGAGAAATTGATCCATGTATGATAATCAAGTATGGACCTTGATTGACCCACCTGAAGAATGCAAAACCATTGGGTGCGAATGGTGGGTTTTTAAAGAAAGCCGACATGGATGGCCCGAAGTGCATGCTACAATGAGCTAGTTGCAAAAGGTTTCAAACAAACTCCTTGGTATAGACTGTAGTGAAACTTTTCACACAGCTATGCTTAAGTCTATTAAATTCTTATTGCCATTGCATATCATGATTATGAGATTTGAATGGATGTTAAGCTAGCGTTTCTTGTGGAAACTTACTTGAGGATGTGTACATGACCTGACACGAGGGTTTTGTACAACCTAAGTACGGTAAAGTATCTGACTTGAATCCATTTATGGTTTGAAGAGCCTCGGAGTTGGAATCTTCGTTTTGATGAATTAGTGAAAGGGTTTGGATTTGTCAAAATGAAGATGAGCCTTGTGTTTATAAGAAAATTAGTGGGGCATGGTGTATTTCTGGTCTTATGTTGATGACATTTTACTCATTAGGAATGATATCCACACCTTCTTAGTGTCAAGTCTTGGTTAGGGAAGTGTTTCTCAATGAAGACTTAGGCGAAGATTTATATATCTAGGGATAAAGATATAGAGATAGATACAGAGTGATTAATTAAGTCAAAGTCTTTCCCATAGACAAAGTACTGAAACGGTTCAGTATGCAAGATTCCAAAAGAGGATACTTGCCCATGTCTCATCAATTACTCTTAGCAAATCTCGATTGTCTAACACTACGGATGAAGCGAGAGCGGATGAGTAAAATTCTTATGCATTGGTAATGGGTTCTATCATGTATGCCGTATTTGTGCGGCTGGACGGATGTATCTTGTAAGCTTTAAGCATAGCAGTGAATGCAGTCGGATCGGGTGAGAGTCAACGGGCGGTTTGTGAGACATTCTTAAGTATCGAGAAGGTCTAAAGATATGTTCCCCGGTGTGTGGCGGTTGGAAGATGATCACGGTTGTAAATGGATTTACACGGGATCTGAGCTTTCAATCAGCCAGATGTTCCGATCGTGGTCGGGATATGTGTTTTGTTTAAATGGTGGTGCGGAGTTAGTTGGAAAAGTTCAAGCAAAGTATTGTTGCTGATTCACAAAGCTGAAATTGAATACATTCTGCGACATCGATCACGACAAGGCAGGTTGGATCGAGAGTTCATTCTTACGACCTTGAAGTGGTTCCTAGCATTACAAAATCTGTTGATGTTTATTGTGATGTAATGGTGCTATTGCACAAACAAAGGAACCTAGATCACATCGTGATTCAAACACATTCTTAGAGCGTTATCACATCTCATTAGAAATCATTGAAGAGGTGACGTTAAGATATCTGAGTTCCAACGGATGATAATGTTAATGATCCGTGGTAAGCCTCCCACCCTGGCGAAAGCATGATTGTCATCTTAGGTTCATAGGTATTAGATACATTGATGAATGGGCCTAGCCTTAGTGGGAGATTGTTAGTAATAGTGCTCTAAGGCACAGTGAATGGACATGATATTTTGCCTATTTATGAGAATTTATTATTATGATGATTTTCTTGTTTAATATATATAATGTCCTTGAATAATATTATTAATTATATAAATGTCCCTAATTGGTTATTGTTATGGGAATAACAATGAATGAAGATATTATAAAGTTTGATTGATATTCATGGGATGAATATGTGTATGAAATCTAAATCAAATTTATATCTATTTGTTGAGAACAAATATTAGACCGAACCGTCTTGAGATTAATACATGGATCAGTCACTTAAGTTAATATCCCAATGGTTGTGTCATTGAATCCTTTGACTGAGATCGCTATAGTTCTCAACAAGGAATGTTGTGTTTGATATAATCAAAGCGTTGTCTTTGATCGGATGGTATAAAAGGTTATACTTGAACATAATAAGAATTATGTAGTGAGATATGAGCGATTAAGATGGAATTTGTCCCTCTTATTATAAAGAGAGATATCTCACAGGTGCCACGACAAATTGAGGTAGAAATGCATGTGGTGCTCAAATGAATTGATGAGATCAATGTCATTGTTTAGTCGATCTAATTGGGTTCAGTGTCAGATAGAGCCGATGGAGTTGACTTTGTCCATGCCTTATATTACGTCGAATATCATGAGAGACGAAAAGGATTATGTCATTAGCGCTATATTAGGTTGTCTCGGATCGTAGGCTTCATTCGCTTGGGTAGTCATAATGTCTTGCTAGAGGCCACTTATGACTTGTAGGATCAAATGTGATGCGGGCCCTACGCGATATTGATTGGAACCTGTAAATTAGCACATTAGAACAAATAATAACGATTATGGTTTTCACTCTCTATAATAGAAGTCGTTTTATTACACTGCCCAGGTTATGGTCTTCTACTACGTAATAAATTCGTTTATTACATAGCGGTTATGGTTTTACGTAATAAAATTCATTTTATTACATAACGGGATCTGATTTTACGTAATAAGTCGTTTATTACATAACGGTTATAGTTGCAGTTATGGTTAAATATTTAATTAGTTTCCTTATCGAGATAAGGATTTGAATTTAAATTATTATTATTTAAGCGTTTAAATATATAATAAATTCAAGTTTGTGAAACCCTAGAAGACTTATATAGAAATATATATATGAGACATATATTTGTGTGTGTAGTTGTCTTTGAAGTGAACCAACCTAAAGCAGAAAGAAAAACCACAATTTCGTTTGAAGACGAGAACACGAACTAGCATTAATCGTTTATTATTTGTTACGTGTGTGGATACTTGTAGGGTGGTCGTTTTCGAGAAAGTGACACCTTTGAAGATCCAGAACAAACAGTATGAGCTTTGAAGGTTTGGCGGATAGATCTGAGAGGTAAGTTTAGTTTACCCTTATTGTTTTTATGAAAGCATGTGATCTTTGGTGGGTTAAGGGATAAATTTTTTAAATTCATTTTGTTTATGTTCCAATCGGTGGATATTCATCACTGTAACCCGACGGATCAAGCGAAGACCAGAAACGGTCGGGGTTCAAATTCCTATATATGTCATTGCTCAAGGATTTTGAAAAGAAGATGAAAGAAAGAGATCAAGTGCTGGATGATAATGATGCCTTCAGGAGAAAGAATTGGCTCGAAAATTTGGATTTGATTAACAACAATCTATCAAATTTTGGAAGTCATGACTGAAATAGAGCGCAACATGAACACATTGGGAGCGAGGCAGGGATGACTGAGAAACGAAGTTGATCTCACAAATGAATTGATCTGGAAGAAGCGGATAGAGAGAGAATGACAAAGAAGAGAGAATGGAAATGAAGTTTCCCAAATTCAACCCAAACATTTCCTTACCAGTCTCGACCCTCGATATCTTTAAATCCTCCCTCAAAAAGAAGAAAATAGACCTTCCCATTGATTTATCTATCTCTTCCTCACTCCCAGCCTGTATTTCTCAACTGTTGCACAATCTCATGAATAAAATAAAAAAAATAAAAAAAAATAAAATTTGTTTGATATGTTTGAAGTTGTGTTGTGTTGTGATTTTCTTTGTTTTAATTGTTAGTAGAATACTTGTTAGGATTCATTTCGAGGGTAGAAAATCTTGGCATGTTATAATATGAGTTAGTTGAGTAATAGTTGATTAGAAGATGAAATTTGAAAACAAATAATTTCGAATAAGGGCTGAATGGAACATATTGAATTGAAACACAAATTACATAATTGACTTGAATTTAGTGATAAGTCCAGGGTTAAAGGAAAGTTAAGTAATTGAAGAAGCAAGCTATATTTTTTGGGTTTAGTATAAGCTTGATGGCAAAAAGAACTTGGTGAACCTTAGATCCGGGTGCTCTAATCCAACTGAAATGGTCACAAACATCCTTAGGTTATTCACGATTAACCAAACTGAATTCTAGAACTTGTTAGATTGTTGGGTAAGGCGAAATCCTAGGTGATACGACCCGACGAGAAATGATGCGAGGCCATCCTTCAGCGAAGCAGGCCATTCTTGCCACCATTATTTCTAATAACCTGCATACACCTTAGTTCAAATTTGAGCGAAACATTTACATCTTCAAAACAAGCAATTAGAAAATCCCAAGCCATCCTTTATAACTAATCCTCCATTAAAGAACCTCGATTACCTAAGAACTCAAGGGGAGGAAGAGAGATAAAGTTTGAGGAGTATATTTTGGAGAACTAAAGGAGAAATACAGAGAAAATGGTGAAGAAAGAAAAATCTAAAGCGAAGGATACCTTGAAAAAGAAAGCAAGGAAGAAGTTTGTCTTGTGGCCTAATTCTCTTGAACAATTAAGTTCTTAGGGGTGTTTCAACACCTAGTACCTAATGCCAGGCGGGCATAGGGAGCGCTCTGCTTGAAGTTAAGCTAGAGTGTTAGAAAGCTTTAAAACGAGCATTGCACTATTCTGAATGGTTGCGGAGAGAAAAGTTCAATAATGAAGTACAAATGTGAAATTGGAACAAGCGATTTAAACGAGAAGAAATCAAGAAAGATTCCCAAGGATGAAGTTTGGAATCAAATAAAGATTACGAAAGGAAGGCATCAGTTAAGTAGAAGAAGAAAGAGTTTGGGTAATCTTAACACAAAAGTTCCATCCGTCCTACCCATGACCCAAGCCTAACATTTACAAGCACGAAGGGCCTGATTGATCTGAAGGTTAGAGTACCTACATTAGTGGAGATCAATATGAACAACAAGCATATGGAATTTGGAAAATTCGAAGGATTAAAAGCGTGAGAAGGAACTGAGGAGGGATTAATGACTCCCTTCAAGAAAGAGGGAGAAAACCAATCTACTATTCAGCAGGATCAATTGACTAAACTATTTCTAAATCAAATTCAACAATTTAGTTTTGTACACCTGATTTAGTAGAGACTAAACTTCATCTAGACTTAAAGCTAGATATGCAGAAAAGAATCTGAATTCTTGTATTTCAAGTAGTGGTTAGGCTGCACTGCTGTCTGAGAAAAATGTCCTCATCATTTGAGGACAAAAAAACAAATCTTTCTCTCTTATTTGCTTGGGATGACAAGGTTTAAATTGGGGAGTTTGATGAGCTTAAAGTCATCCATTTTCGATCCATTTTCCGATTGATTTTTATCTAAGACTTGTTGTGTGAAGTATGGAATAACTCACCAAGCGCTATACGGCGGGAATTCAAGAAAGAGGAATCTTTGCGATAGAAGGAGCAAAGGTGGCTGAGCATTCTTGATATAAGCGGCTAAGAAGCTATGCGACGAGGAGGCACACAGGATTAAAAGGAACTACGATGTCGTGAAACCTTAAGCGGTGATGAAAATTCATATGAAGATCATGACGACAAAACTCCAATTACCTTGAAAGTAATTGAAGGCAAAGCAGTACAGTGCGGCCGAAACTCCAAGTCGGGCAACTATGAATTGATGAAGAAAAAAACATGAGGTCGCGACATCGCACTTTTGAAGTCGTGACAGTCTGCTCTGATGCGTGGACAAAGTTGTCGTGACACCAAATAGAGTCGCGACATAGGGATGTACTAATTAATTGAACATTGATGTCGCGGCGTGCGGAAGGGTCGCGACATCCTTCTTACATCGAAGGTCGCGACATCGACCTTTGCATCGAAGTTGTAGCGGCGTCGGTCGAGGAATCGTGAACATCGGTGAGATATGAGCGATTGTCGCGACATCGATCGTGATGGCGACATCATGGAAACAAGAAAATTGGCGACAAGCGTAGTCGGCGACATTGAACCTGCGAAGGAGTGGCGACATCATTAAGCGGTTGAACGACAGAGCGAAAGAAAGGTCGACAATGATCCGCAGTCGCGACATGTTAATAACGCTGCGGGGTCGCGACCTCCGGCCGATTAATCAGCGACATCGAGTTACAAAGAGGGTGGTGAAGGGTCGCGACCAGCGGTCGAGAGGTTGCGACATCCATTGCCGCGAACCCGGAAAGATTAGCGACATCATACGATGGTAGCGACACGAATACAAAGAGTTAAGGTCGCGGTAATGAGAAGCGGTCGCGACACCGAGTAATGGCCTTGACATCATTAAGTGGTCGCGACATCAGTGTGAATAACTAAGGTCAGCGACGTTGATGAGTCTTGAAAACTCATCTATGTTTTGAGTTCATTTCACATGCTATTTTGTGCATTAATATCATATTCATGTAAAACTCATAAACTTCCTCTAAACTTGGTTTTGTAGGATTATTGATGTAAGTAATTTGGCAAGAAAATAGGCTTAATATATTTCAAGGGGATTAGCAGAGAGTCTCACGAGTGCGTTCTTGGGAAGATTAATTTTCTGTACCATCTGGAACAAAAATGGTTCAAATTCCCTCATGGTTTACATTCAACATTCAAAGAGCTTTCCAGCAGTACTCACACACCCAAATGCGAGTTAAAGCGAATAAGTTATGCCACAGGCAAGTTTGGAGAAGAAAAAACGGAGTTCTTTGTCTGGAAAGTTTGTCGCGACTAGGAAGTATGTACCGCAGCTTGGGTGAAGCATGTCGCGACCAGGGAGAGTATCGTGACCAGCAAGAGTATGTCGCGACCGAGGGAAAGTATGTCGCGACTAGGAGAGCTATGTCGCGACCCCGACGCTATGAGGAAACCTAAAGTAGAAAATTGAGTTTTGACCTAATTTCAAGCCCATTTCACCCCTAGGACCATATATACGCTCGTTTTTAGGTAAAAATGACGGGAAGATTGGAAGATCCTCTCTCATGGGATTTCTCTCTCTAGGCGCATTTTCCGGTTTTACTTGATTTTGATTTATTTCGGATTTTAAGGAGTTTTAGAAGATTTTATTTCATTTGAAGAGATTTGAGTCTTTGTATAATAGAGATTCAGATTTCACTAAGGTTGAGCCAGATTGAAGCTAAAAATCTGGATTTTCTCTCTCTCATGGGTTTTTCTCTCTCTATTTTGCCCATTTTCTTAGTTTTTGATCTGATTTTTATTTTAATAGATCTTAGAGTGTTTTAGAGCGAGATTTTATTTATTGAAGATATTTCGGTGTTGTACTCGGATATTCAATTTATTTCTTGATGGCGAAGGTGAAGCTCAAATCTTAGTTTTCTCTTTCCTTCTCTTGATTTCTTTCTTCATTTTTCTTACTTTTTGTTTGATTAGTGATGATTGGAATCCAGTGTGGAACATTAAGCACACCCTGCAGGGTTGGGGTTTAGTGTTGAACATTGATTTGCAGTTTTTCGGTTATTTTGTGAGTTTGAATACTGAATTTATATAATTGGTCTTTGTTCATATAATGAATTATTCGGAATGTGAAAATGTATATGCGAAAAGAGGCGTATCTTTCGCTGCATTTCGAGGAAGCCTCCAGGTAGCAGAGATAGAATTCTGAGTAAAGAGTGGTAACTTAGGGTATGTTAGACTAATATCATGGAACTAATGAACTCTGAAAAATTACTTTGATAGATCACTAATTTACTCGTGGTGTAGGATTAATTAGATGATGTATCAATTTAGTTGTCGAGTTTCTCCTTAGTACGAAGAAAGGATCTTGATCCGTGTTAGCAATATCCCAATCGAGAGATAGAAAATTTATTAGATTTGAAGGACGAGATCTCGAGTACATTGGAGAGGCTTGCGTTATCACGGCCATGGGGCGGAGTGTGATCTTTAAGAAATGGTTGTGAAGTATTGAAAAAGAAAAACAATCGAATCTTAAAAATTTTAGAACTTACAGTAGCTATTTAGACCCAAATTTGTCACGAAAGAATATGGTGTGTTAGATAGTGATGTATGGTGTATGGAATCAGAACATCTTTTGTTGCTCTTTGGACAAAATCTGGCATTCAACCACAAATGTTGCATTTTCAAAGGAAATGCAAAGCTATTTTGTAAATAATTATCCCCATCCACTAATGACTCTCTTCATACGCTTTTAAATTAAGTAGTTGTTTATTTGATAGATTTTTAGGATTAGTTTTAAATCAGTTTTTGTTTCAATTAATTGATTTTATTCCACATCCCTATTTGATCGCCTAAATCTTGAAGAGCCTTGTAATCGAGGGTGATCAAATTCCAATTAGAGAGAACCTCGATCTCGTGGGTCTGATATCCAGGACTCTAGAGTCCACTTTATTACTTGTATGACCCGGAGTGCACTTGCGGAAAGGGTTGAGTGTTAGTAATACTTTTCATTTCGGTTTTTAAAATGCACTTATTTTTTGTTTCAAATCATTTTTGAGTATTCCCTGACATTCCTCCGTGACCATATTTTCACATATACATCAAATTGGTCTCTTTACAAGTTTTTGGCGTCGTTGTCGAGGATTGGCGCGGTTCACTTTCTCTCATTGGAAGTTGACATTTTGAAGAACGGGTAATTTGCTAATTTAGGCAATTTTATTTTATTTTTATCTTTTGGGTTGTGATTTGTTTCTTAGTTAATTTTTATTAGTATTTTTGTACTTTATTTTCTTTTGTTTTCTTCTTATTTGTTTGTACTTATGGAGGAACATTCAATAGAAGATAGATTTGCCTCCATGAAGCAGCTTGAACTACTTCTTCATAAATTGGACGAAAGGAATTCCACAATGACTCACTCATGGAACAGATATTGCCTTATCAAGGGGTTCAAATCCCACATTTCAAGAGGAAGAAGAGTTGTCTCTGTTAAGGGCTTGATTTTTGTACATTGAAGAGCGAAGATGATTAATCTTCATGAGCATAAATTTCCAAATTTAGATGCCTTCGAGTCGACAGTGCTAGATTGAAAAATGTAGAAACTCGAATAGGACACTTGGTCAAGCATTCAAAGGAAAAATTCTCTGGGGACCTCTCCTAGTAACACTTTGCCAAATCGATAGATGCGTGATACTCCTTTGGCTTGGTGTCGCGAAATTTCTATCCAGAATGCGTGGAAGAAGGTGAAAATAGGCTGGAAGTGAGAACAAGGCACTCTAAACAACTTAGATGATGAAGAGTCGTTATTGGATAAAGCGAAATTTGAAGTAAATCCAGTAATGGCTATTGAAAACATTTTTGTGAATTGACTACGTTTACCTTCCTATGGATTTTGTGACTTGGGACGTGTTGGAAGGGCACATGTTTGAGCGATTCCCCCTTAAGCATAAATGTGTTTATCTACTTCTATAGAGGAATTTGTTTGGAAAATTATATAATTTGAACCACCGGCCACTTAATTAAAGAGGATTGAGTTTATTTCTCACATTCAAAATCGAAAGAAAACATCCTTGAGACTAGATGGTTATGAAGAGGAAGTGCTTTCAAGATGAATGATTGGTCAAATGGAAGCACTAGTACTTTTCCCTATGAGGTCTAGGCTGGACTCTAAAAGCGAACTTAGCTTCTTGGGAGGAAACCCTAAGCTAAGTAATAGAGTTCTATCCAAATTTCTCTTTTCTTTTTCTATTTTTAGTTATTTTATTTGTTGCTGTTTTTTCTTTGTTTAGGATAAGAAAATTCAACGGTGTTTTGCTTTGTTGTTAGTGTTTTGAGGAACCAAGAAAGGTTTGAAAGCTCAGCATGTTGTCATGACTAGTTTGCAAGAGCAAAGGTAAGAAGTTGGAAAGTGGTTGATGTAATTATAGTGCTTGAAGTGTGAAAAAAAATGGAGTGGAGATGTTAAAGTCAAATTTCGGGTTTTGAGATGAAAGAACCAGAATTAAGCTGAAGTATAAAGTTGGAAGGTTCATGATAATGCTTAGGAGGTGAAGACAAAGGAAGATGAGTTTAAGCATGAATAAAAGCATTAAGGGTTGCTATTGGAGGAATTTTGAGAGAGAATATATATAAGCACAGAGGGACTTTTGAAGGATAGCAAGTGATATGGGCAGAGGCAAAGCAAAGAGAACCTAAGGAGTCAAGAAATCACATCACTAGAACAGCATTGAACATTCTGATTTTCTGTATTGATTGAGCTCAAATGGTTTACCTCAGCCCATGAGCACGATCCTACATTGAAAGAGCTTTCAAGCAAAGTCCTTACCCATCAATTAGAGCTAAAATGAAGGAGATATGAGTATAACAAGTTGGATAAAAAACAAGGGTGCTGAGCAGAATTGTTGACGTGACCAGCACCACAATCACGAAAACATAGGCTTTTTAACCATTTAAAACCCATTTTTCTTCTTCCTACTTTATACTCTATCTTGCCATACTCTTTCCCTCCAACCCTTGTAACTTCTAACCACTTTCAAATTCATCTCTCATCCATTCAAATCCTAAATCACATTCCTCCCCAATCCATCTCCATCATCTTCCAGCTTCAAAACCATCACAAACCCACAAGCTTACCTTTGTTGAACCCAATTTCTCCATCATTCCAAGCATCAAAGAGGAGTTACAATGGAAGAAAATTTTGTGCTGATTTGTTTGTTTTGGGTTCTTTGTGGATCATTGTTGATTGTGAGTGATTTGCATGTATTGAAGGAGTTTTGAAGAATCAAAACTCACTCATTTGAGGTGAAGGAAGTTGGTGCACACCAAGTGTTTGAGAAAATGCCAAAGCCACTTTCATGTCCAAAGCAAGAGTATAGCATCAGAGGGTGAGTACACCAATGTCAATGCGAAAATCATCAGTTTCCTATTCAAAAGTGGCGAGACTACAAGGGGAGTTCACTTTTCCCGACTCTCTTTATTACTCTTTTGCTTTATTGCTTCCTTTTTGCTCATTTGCTAGACATTTAGGACAATGTTCATCTCAAAGTTTGGGGGTGTTTATTTTTGTTGGTTTATCATGTCACGCCCCATGTTGCAAATGACATAACTGAGGATGAGAAATTTTCTAATTTTGGATAATGACTTTGTTTGATCTTCCCTAACTTACATCTTAGTTTGTTATATTTTTTTAGTTAGAGTTTATTGAGTTAATTGAGTTTTGCTTGGAGTTGTTGTGATGTCAATAAGGACCATAAATGAACCCTTGGCATATGGACAATATTAGAGATAATAGACTTAATGTTTAATGAGTTATCTCTTTAATAGGCTATTTAGTCATTGGTTTCTCCAAAATCCATGCACGTGGTCACTAAGTACCCACTTGAAAAACAGTTTTTGCTTGGGTTAGAAGGTTTATGAGAATCCTATCTAATTTTGATCTCCATGGGTTCTAGAACTTGTTCTATTATCACTTGAGAGCGAAATCATGAGCAACACGACAATTTAGAGAAATGATATAGGCCATCGTGAAAGATTGTGCCTTTCAAGCTAACCCTATAATATGCATGTTGTATTATACAGTACCAAGATGTTGTGAGCCTTAAAGAGCCAAAATTCTGTTTATAAAAAGAATTGAGTTTGAAGCCAATAACCTTCCTATACATCACTATCCCTCAATAAGAACCAAACTCACCATAACATGAGGATTTGGTGCATAAGTGAAATGTGGTGAAGAGCAAGTTTAGAGTGACTTCCATAGGAAAAATAACTGAGTGGTTGAAATGAGTTTAAGTTGAAAATCGAAAGTTTGGCTGAAAAAAAAAAAAAAAGAAAGGAAAAAAAGAAAAATATCCAAGTACAAAAGAAGCAAAATACAATAAGAAATTTCGGAAGAGTGAGTCAGCCTGGCGCAGCCCCCTACCTAGAGAGCAAGTAAATCACAAGGGGTGTCTTAGCACCTAATGCCTAAAGGCGTTGGTTTGGACTGTGATTTAAGCTGGCTAGGGTTGGTAGAAAGCAAGAGGGTTTTGGTATTCACCTCTATGTATATCTTGAAAAAACTCTTGGTGTTTGTTGAAAATCATGAAGTGTGCAAAAGCATTCATGAGTCATGAAGGATGCTAAAGCAAATTTTAGGGTGTTTAGGGGACATCACTATCTATCTTGATGGTGAATCGGGATGGAGTAGAGATGTTAATGCGAAAAATATGTATGTTTGGGTAAGTTTTAACCTAAAATGACTGCTCAACACACCTTGCAGCCTTACATTACAGAGCACAAGACCTACTTGATCTTGAGAGTTTGTGTGTTCACATTAGTGAGTGATAGAACAACAAGCCTATGGAACCTAAATAAATTATCTTAGGAGATTACCTGCCCTCTCAATTCTCAAACTCATCTAGCTTGCAATTGTTTGGAGGAGAGGGAGGGAAGACCACACACACACACACTAGTGAGAACCATATCTAAATTTGTCATGGATTAATTCCTCATCAAAATGAATAAATTATCTTGATCATATTCTCTATGTTGTATTTTCATATAAGGTATTCAACTTGAGACACATATACCATACCATAGCAATTACTGGATTTGGTTAAATAAAAGGGTGAGATGAACTCTTCTCTTCTGTTTGCTTGGAATGAAACAGCTTCTTTCTTTTCTTTGCTTGGGGACAAGCAAAACTTTGAAGTTTTAGGGTGTTTGATGATGCAAACTAATATGTTTTGGTTCATTCACATGCTATTTGCATTAATATCCATATTCATATTAAAACTCATAAACTTCCTCTAAACTTGTTTTTTGAGATATTGATGAAAACTTGATGATTGGCACAAGAAAATGACAGTAATATATTTCAAAAAGAAAGATGTAAGGGAAGTCATTTTCTAGGGAAGATTAATTTTATTTTACCATCTGGAACAACAAATGGTTCAAATTCTCATGTTTAAGTTATATTACCAAAGATCTTTCCAAGTTCTACTTTAAATCAGGACTAAAAACTGAAGTTATGGCCAAAATAAGTTGGAGAGAAGAAAAAACGAGTTCTGTCTCGGGGAAAGTTTGTCGCGACTGGAGTAACAACTAAAGCCAGGAAGTATCATGACCAGGAGGCCTTGTAAAGACCAGGAAATATCATGCGACCAGGAAGTATGTCGTGACCGAGGAAAGTATCATGTGACCCGGGAGAGTAATCTCGCGACGGAAAAAAATTGAGAAACCTAAAAATTTGAGAATTGGGTTTTGGGCTAATTTCAAGCCCATTTCACCTAGACCATATATACATGTTTTTTGAGTAAAGATGACCTAATTCAAGCCCATTGCCCCTAGAACCATATATACACTCGTTTTTAGGTAGAGAGCAGCGGGAAGATTGGAGAGCTCTCTCATGGGTTTTTCCTAAAAGTACCACCGTTTTCCAGGATTTTCTGCAGTTTTGGTTTGTTTAGATTTTAGAGTGGTTTAGAAGATTTTTATTTCATTTGAAGAGATTTCGGTGCTGTATAATAGTGATTCAGATTTCACTAAGGTTGAATAAAGATTGAAATGCAAAATCGTTTTTCTCTCTCTCATAGGTTTCTCTCTCTATATTTGCCCATTTTCTGTTTAGTTTTGATGTAAGTTTTTTATTTTAATAGATCTTAGAAGGTAGTTTAGAGGCAGATTTTTGTGGCTTCTATTGAAGAGATTTCGGTGTTGTACTCAGTCATTCAATTTTATTTATTGTTGTTGAAAATTTGAAGGCTCAAATCTTGGTTTCTCTTACCTTCTCTTGAATTGCTTTCTTCGTTTCTTACTTTTGCTGAGATTAGTGATGATTGGAATCCAGTGACTGGAGACATTACTTCCCCTCTAGGAAGGTTGAGGTTAAATTGTTGGTATTCAGTTGAGTTTTCTGGTTATTTTGTGGGTTTTGAATACTGAATTTATATAATTAATTTGCACTGTTCATAATGAATTGTTGAATATTAGTAGCTTATGCCTAAAGTGTATCTTTGCTCTGATTTCAGGAGGCCCTCGCAGGTGGCAGGATAGGGATTCACGAGTAAAGAGCGGTAACAGGGGTGTGTGTGGTATGCTCTTGGAACTAATAGACTCTGAAAATTACTACTTTGATAGATACTATTTACTCATGGTGTGAGGATTAATTAGATGATGTATCAATTTAGTTGTCAGGACATCATGAGTACGAAGAAAGGATCTTGATCCGTGTTAGCAAGATCTAATCAAGGAGTAGAAAATTTTATTAGATTTGGGGGCGAGATACCAATTACATTGAAAACTTGCATTATCCTGTCTAGAGCGAGAATTCTTCAATCTAAGAAATGGTTGTAGTATTGAAAAAGAAAAACAATCAAATCTTAAAGTGCCAAATTTAAAGTAGCTATTTAGACCCATTTGTCTGAAAAGGAATATGGTGTGTTAGATAGTGAAATGTATAGTGTATGGAGAAATCGAGCTATACTACACATTGCTCCTTGGACAAATCTAGCATTGACTCCTGTTGCATTTTCAAGGAAATGGCCCCATTTTGTAAATGAGTATCCCATCCACAATTATTTTAGAATTAAGTAGTTGTTTATTTGATAGATTTTAGGATTAGTTTTAAATCAGTTTTGTTTCTACCAATTAAATTGATTTTATTCCACATCCTATTTGATCGCTAAATCGAAGAGCCTTGTAATCGGGGTGATCAGAATTTAATTAGAGAGAACCTCAAATCTCATTGATGCGATATCGGACTCTATAGTCCACTTTATTACTTGTATGACCCGTGCACTTGAAATGGGTTGAGTGTTTGTAATACTTTTCATTTAGTTTTTGAAGTACCTTACTTTTGTTTCAAATCATTTTTTGAGTATTTACCATTCCTCCATTGACCATATTTTCATATGTCAATTGAGGTCTCTTAACATACGTCATTCAGTACATCGCGACATCGGACACAAATAACGAAAATTCGCGACATCATTTAAGTAATAGCGACCATGACTCCGGGAATAATGGCGACAAGTCCGCGACCAGAAACAAAACCTGGCTACATAGCAGAGATGCGGAGGTCGGCAGATGAACCATCGCGACATCAGTGGCTCAAACTGGGCGGTTAACTGAATTCCAAAAGAGGTGCACATGAAGTGGGAATGACTTGATCCTATAAATCACGCGGTACGCCTGAAGGCGCCCAGCTCTTGGCGACTCAAAGAGAAATCACGGATGGGAAATCTTGTGACTTTATTTTCTTTTCTTTTCTTTTCTTTTCTTTTCGTTATTTTTAGTTTTAATATTTTCGAGTAGATTGTTATTTCTTTTGAATTACGGATGGGTTAGTTTTAAAGATGGTAGAATCTGCAGTTTCAATTTCTTCAAGTCTGTGGTTCGATCCCAATTCGAGACAAATTTTGGAATTTGAACTTCGATTCCGTTTTCACAGTGTGGTTTCATGATCCATGAAGCCATTGTTTGGTGTAATTCAATGATTTAGGAACCCAGTTTCCATTGATTATACTCTATTGTTAGAATTTATCTTTTATGCAGAAATTTATTAGAAGCTGCTGAACTTCAGTTTGTAAATCTACTTGCTGGTCTTGTGTATTTTCTGTAATTGATCCCAATGTCAGTGTCTCATACCCATAAACGGGATTGTCTAAAGCTCGATTTCGGGAGGCCCTCGGTGACCGCGAAGGCATTCTGAGTGATGGGCATTTCTAAAGGTATGCTAACTTGATATTCAGGATCAATGTATATATAATTAAATCGATAAATCCTCTTTTCACTTGGAAACGAGAATGAGTTGAACCATTTATCAATTAAAAATACGGAGAGTTCACCTCTCGATTCGAATAATTGAATTTAATCCCGTGTTATGGGGATCTAATCAGGAAAGGATGAAATTCTAATTTTGAGAAGAAACCAGTATAGTAAACCTATTACAATGACTAAAATCTAAGGAATTTAAGGTTTATAGTCCATGTTGTGGGTATGAAATTATTGAAAGAAAAATACGAACAAAGACAGCAATTAAAGTAGTTATCTAACACTCTGTCTTCGAGGAGAAAGCGGTGAAGATTAGATAATGAGAGCGGTGGGGTTGGAGATCGACTGCTATCATATTCCTTGGACTAGTTTTAATCTGTGGTTCATTAAACAAGCGTACGTGCAATATCTACGAGGAATTGATGTTTCACAATGGCGTATTTTCAATGCTCCCTTTAAAAGATAATTAATTGGTCTGGATTTGTAATTTTATTATTTGATATTTAAATTCATTGTTATTAATTCAATTCTTTTAGTTTTCGTTATTTAGGCTTTCAAAGCTAATTCCAATTGTCCATCGAGTCGAATAGTATATAGATTGAGTAGTCAGGGTAGTTGGTTTGGAATTCTTGAGATCTCTGTGGGATCGATATCTGGACTTAAATCCAATTTACTACTTGTTTGACCTGTGCACTTGCAGCATAATGGATCAAAACCTCTAAAAAAATGATTTACTCTTAATGAAAATGCTCTTAATAATCTGATAGCAAGAGACACATCAAATGAGTTTTTATAGGCGCCGTTCTGAGTGGATGACAATAGTCTTTGGTAATAACGTCTAAATGCATTTGCATGTTCTTGGTCCGTCAACAAGTTTTATGGTGTCGTTTGCCAGGGGATTAGGCAGTAGTCTTTGGTATATAACGTCGTATTTGCATTCTTAGTCCATTAACAAGTTTTATAGCCTAGGGTTAAACAATCCTTTGGTAATAGTGTCATAAATTTGTATATGTCTTTTGGTCCTAACAAGTTTTTGGCGTCGTTGTCGGGGATTAGACAATAGTCCTTTGGTAATAGTGTCATAAATTTGTATATGTCTTTTGGTCCTAACAGTCTACCATGGTCTACCACAGACACAAGGACACCACACCATGCCTTGGAATGGTCTACCACGTGATCGAAGCAAGCATGTGTGTCTGAATGGACTGAAACGACCGAGGAGCACCATGGCGTAGCTCATGTGAGTCTGATTGTCTTTGATGCGGAGTGCGCTTGCCTTAATTTGAGTCGGCGGGCAATCGCGTCGCAATCGATTCTCATTTCATTTAGCTTTTTATTCCATACGCATGCTTTTTCCGTCGACCGAAAGATGTGTTCAACGGTCAAGGGGGCTTCCCGGGTACCACCTCAGGTAACGTTCCAAAACCTCTTATCGGAGGGACGAAAAAGGAAGGGGTAAAAAGAAAACGCGGGTGGATCGATTCGAGGGGTAGGTGATTCGTGCCACGGTAGGGTGATGCGGAATCAACAAAATTTATATTCCTAAGTTCCTCCTACTGCCGTAGTCAAGCTACTGCAGTATATGACGGAGTCTAGAATTCGAACCTGAGGGATGGGTTTTCTTCGTACAAATGATTTGAGTGAAGTCGAAATTGGTGAATAATTTTGGATTTTAGGTGGGGGAATTAAAAGCGGTGGGTTGTGGTTGGTTTGCAAGCGAAATTTAAAATAAAATAAAATGTAAAAATAGAACTCCTTGAAGTCTCGGGCCCTTTGGTTTAGGTTCGAGAAGGCATTCAACACCTCCTTGGAGTCTTCATTTGGCATTAAAACCTAAACCACAAATTATTTCTTCTAATGTATAACATTTATTACCCCTTTATGTTTCAAAACAGTTAAAACCCTCACTTGATCTAACCTGCAGGAGCTCATAAATGACAATAACTAAATGAGCATCGGTGGATCTAATAGTAAGCATCCACTGAACCTTGAAGCTTGCGAATCTGCGCCCTCGGGGTACATCCGGTGATTGAGCACAAAAAGTGAGATCTGAAGCGGTAAAAGGAGTAAATGCTTGCCTGAAAAACATGAGGACAGTTCCCTCATGAGATATGGCATTCAGTGAGCATTCAAGTCCCTAACAGTGTGCATAAGACCTCAAAAAGGCAACCTACGACAACTAATAAGAGACAACTAAGTGGATGACAGTGGATCTAAGATTAAGCATCCAGCAACCCCTGAAAACTTGCGAATACACATTGGTAGAAATTTGGATCTAGGAGGTTTCAACCCTAGAGTGAGATGCGGGGAGCTTAAATGCTCTCAATGCGGTGTGAAAAATGAGAGGCATGAAATCTTACCTCCAAACCTACACCAGTGACCCTCCTCTTCAAGGAGGAAGAGTGTAAACATCCTGCGGGTTTGTCATCATCGGAGGAGTGTTTGTGCTTGAAAATGAGGAGAGAAGAGAGCAAAATAAACCTACACAAAATGAAAAGCTGCGGGAATGTACTGAAAGATTAAAAGTTCAGATTTACAAACTTATAGGTGGCTTATAGCCAAACCAAATGTGAATCTGAGAAGCACAAATATTGGCTCATCTGAGAATGATAAGGTATCCCACCATGAGGTCGTTTGGCATTAATTACACAAAATGACGGGGCAGGAATTTCTCTATCACGGGGGACAGAATTTCGCTAACGGTAGCGAAATTTCGCCCCAGCTGTACAAGCGAAGTGGACAGAGATAAGCGAAATCACAAAGAATTTAAGCTATACCTGATCCAATTTGGCTAGCTAAGCGAGAAATTTCGCTAGCCCTAATGATATTTTAGAATAAGCGGCGGAAGAATTTAAGCTAGGCACGAGTGATTTTCGCTATATAAGCGAGAAATTTCGCTAGCTTAAGCGAAATTTCTCAATTCGTAGGTTTCTTGAAATTTTCGCTATGATTCTTGAGATTTTACGCAATCCGGTAATTTTGATCATATGAGCCCTCTGGGTTGCACATTCCTTCAGCATCTCTGCATCCTTCCTTCATCACTTTGCCTTCATTTCTTCACTGAATTTTGATATGTTTGATGGCTGAAAAATGGTTTCAATCTTCATGGTTCAGCACATATCTCGATATCAAATGGCCATGTTACAATACCCATCGCGTATTTGAAGTCGATGCCTTGAAAGGATTCTACCCTTTGCAACGGTCGGAATGAAATAGCCAAGGCGCCCCTGTTTGTCCACAGCGGACTAACCAGGACCGCGTTGCCTCGGGGCGGGGCCCTCTGCGAAGTGCCGACAAAATTGGCAATGAGCGCACCGCGTCCGTTTCTAACCGGTTCGACTTAGGCGTTGGTCGTAATCCGGCACACGGTAACCGGCGCCTTTGGATTTTCAGCCAAGCGCGATGACCGATTGTCGCGCGAATCCAGCGGTTCCTCGTACTAGGTTGAGATTACTATTGCGACAGCCTCATCCAGTAGGGGTAAAGCCTTTGTCTCACGGCGATCAAGCCAGCTCCACGATTTTCCATATTGGTGGTAGAACAATCAGCTACTTGGTAGTCACGCTTCTAATGATAGGAAGGAAGCCAACATGAAGGATAAAAAAGCTGCGCGTCGCTATGAGCGCTTGGGCGCCATAAGGCGGAGTTATCCACGTGGTAACTTTTTTGACACCTCTAGCTTCCAAATTCAGAAGATACAAGGATCAATAGGCACGCTTTCACGGTTCGTATTAAATCTTTGAAATCATAATCAAACGAGCTTTTACCTTTTTGTTCCACACGAAGTTTCTATTCTCGTTGAGCTTATCTTAGGACACAATGTTATCTTTAGCAGGATGTACCGCCCGGTAAACTCCCCACATGACAATGTCTTCCACCAGGATCGTGAGCGCTGCCCAGGTCAAGGAGGGGATGTTCCGCCTCGATTCACGGAATAAGTAAAATAACATTAAAAGTAGTGAGTATTTCACTTTCTCCGTTCCGAAACTCTAACCATCTACACCTCTCCAAGTCTTCACAAAGTTGGACTAGAGTCGAAGCTCAACGAGGGTCTTCTTTCACACTGATTACCTTGGCTCCCGTTCCGCCAGCTGTGGTTTATTAGATAGTAGGCAGGGATGATTGGAATCTCGTTAATCCATTCATACCGCGTCACTAATTAGATGTGAGGCATTTGGCTACTAAGAGTCATAGTTACTCTCACTAGTTTACCGTAGCTTGGTTGAATTTCTTCACTTTAACATTGAACTGCAGGCGAGAAATCACATTGCGTGAGCATCCGAGACCATGTGATACTTTGTTTTTAATTAAGCAGTCATATTCCCCTTGTCAGAGTACGGTTTGAGTCGTTCGGCCTTCGGGAAAACCCCGAGTCGTTCGATTCGTCCTTAAGCCGACCTTATGGCGACCCGCTCGCCTTTGGAGCAGCTCGAGCAATCAAATGGCCAGATGGGTTAGGGTGAGACGATGCCCGACCCTCAAAGCGATCAGCACCGGGGTTCTGGGGATCCATTTTGCCGACTTCCATACGCCCACACATTGTTCCATCGACCAGAAGCATTCACCTTGGGGGCCCACGATCTTTGTTATATACGGCCAGGCGCCGGAGGCACTCAGTCCTCAGATTTTCATGGCCGTCGGCGCACACCAGAGACACCATAGCGACGTGCGGTGCTCTTCCAGCCGGATTCACCTCCGGCGAGCCGTTTCAGGTGGTAGTGCATTTAAGCAGAAAAGATAACTCTTCGAGGCCACCGGCGGCGTCCGGACTCCCAACATTGCGCCGGCCCGCCCGTCCACGATGAGAATGTTAACCCGATTTCCTTTAGATTCGACGCGCGCGCTGTGCGCTTCGCCGAACGGGCTTCAACTATCTGCCCCGGATTAATGCGCCGCGCTGCGGAATGCGTGGCGTGGACGCCCTCTTGCGGTGCGGACTCTGTTTTGATATTTTGTGCTACCACGAATCGCGCCGCGCGCTCGCCCGGGCTCGCACCACAGGTTTTGCTGCGACTCTGCGCGTGCCCTCACTCATCGAGGCACGCGGCCCTTGCCTCGTGGCCGGGTATAGGTCAGCGATGCCGAGCGCCATCCATTTCGGGGCTAGTTGATTAGGAAGGTGAGTTGTTACACTCCTTAGCGGATTTGGCTTCATGACCATCGTCTGTTGTCTTAATCGACCGACACCCTTTGTGGGTTCTGGGAGTTGGCTGCCGCAGTTGGGCCGTAACCTAGCTTAGATTCATCATGCATCGCCGGTTACGCTTTTAAAAATGGCCCGCGGAGCTCGATTCCATGGCCCGGATCGATGGAAGCGGTCGATGCGAATCTGCCTTTTTTAAAGTTTGAGAATAGATTCGGCGTTAGCCCCGATGCCTTTAATCATTGGCTTTACCCGATAGAACTCGCCCTACGGTGACTCCGGTATCACGAGGGGAAACGGAGGAACCGGCACTAGATAGTTCCGTTAGTCTTTGGCTCTATACCGAGTCGGGCGAACAATTTTCCGCGTGTCGGTGCTCCTTTGCGGGCCTACTAGAGTTTCCTCACAGCCGCCCGCATTTCGGGCATAGTTCACCATCTTCCGAGTCGACCAGTCTGTGTCTCTCCTCGAACCCTTCTCAGAAGATCAAGGTCGACCGACTGTGCACCCCACGAGGGGGATCCCACCGATCAGCTTCCTTACACCTTACGGGTTTAGTAGCTCGTTGACTGCTTTATGTCGGACTCCTTGGTTCATGTTTCAAAGTGGTCGAATGGGGAACCCGTAGCGACGCCATGGCGCAAGTCTTGACGCATGCCCGGAAGGCGTACGCTGCATTCCACGATCGAGGCGATGACGTCTCCATGGGTATGACTACAACCCGAGCTTGGGTCGTCGCCCCAAACCGCATCAGTCCACACCCCGAGTGGATCGACGGACTGGCGGATCGCCGTTCCACATCCGACCAAGGCGCATTGCTGGCCCCCATCCGCTTCCCTCCCGATAATTTCAAGCACTCTTTGACTCTCTTTTAAAAGTCCTTTTCATCTTTCCCATGCGGTACTTATTTTCTATCGGTCTCTCGCCCGTATTTAGCCTTAGACAGAATTTATCGCCCGATTGGGGCTGCATTCCCAAACAACCCGACTTGTAGACAACGCCTCGTGGTGCGACAAGGTCCGGGCACGACGTGGCTCTCACCCTCTCCGGCGCCCCCTTCTAAGGGACTTGGGCCCGGTCCGTTGCTGAGGACGCTTTTCCAAACTACAATTCGGACGGCGGGACCACCCGATTCTCAAGTTGGGCTTTTCCCGGTTCGCTCGCCGTTACTAAGGGAATCCTTGTAAGTTTCTTTTCCTCCGCTTATTGATATGCTTAAACTCAGCGGGTGTTCTCGCCTGACCTGGGGTTGCTGTCGAGATTCTAGGGCCTTTCGTGATGCCCCGTTACGAAGTGTCGTGCCCGACATGGAAATTCTCCTCCTTCCTCTCTAGACGAGGGAAGGATCGGGGTTACGTTTCGACCCCGATTGCTTGTCGGTAGGCGTGCATCGCCAGGACGGACCCCCAACCAACCACGGATGCGAGGTTCCGCCCAGAGTCAATGTCCGCCCTGACTCCAAGCCTCTCACTCGGTAGGGGTGGGAGGGGCGGCGATGTGCGTTACGCCAACGGGCGTGCCCTCGTCTGTTCGTCGGGCGCAACTTGGGTTCAAAGACTCAATGATTCACAGGATTCTGCAATTCACACCAAGTATCGCATTTTACTACATTCGCTTCATCGATCTGCGAGAGCTAGATAGCATTCTTAGGAGTCGTTTTGTAAGTTAAACTTGACCATGCCTTCCGCCTTGCAGTGGCCAGAGGCGGCCAGGGATGGCGTTTGAATATGATGCCCCAAAGTGCTATTTTTGGGCCACATTTTTAATAGGTTTTGGCGCTTTTGTGTGTACTAGTGTTATAATTAACCAGTGATGTGGGTCCACATTGCACTTCTAATTGCATTTTCGAGAGGCTGTTTTGTAGTTTCTGCAGGGAATTGGAAGCCAAATTATCGTGTCAATCAATCATAACCAAAGTCAGGTTGATTTCCATCAATTTCCTTATGGTCTTATATCAATTTCGATAGTAGGAATGAAGAATTTCTCAAGCGGGAAGAAATAGAAAAAAAAATAGCATTCTGAGAATGCGGGATGCGGGATCTCGAGAAACGATGTGATGGAGGCGGTAGCCGCAAGAGAGAAGCAGTGAATTTCGCTATGGCATAAGCTTGAAAATTTATATCCTAAGCGAAATTTTTGCTATGCAAACCCACCATGTATGCTAGCGAAATTTCGCTAACCTAAAGTGCGTTCATAAGCGAAATTTTTTATTTTAAACTCTCTCATGAGTTTTCTCTAGCTTAGCGAAATTTCGCTAGCATAAGCTGAATTTAAGCTATGCTAACGAAATTTGCATAAAGCGAAAATTGCTGCCCCTATGTTTTTAATATTTTTTGATTCCAAAGCGACAGTTTTGGATTAATTACCATTTTGTCCCTATTGTAATTTCATATTTTAGGCCTTTTTGTCATTTCACACATTGGGGTTGACTATATAAGCTCCCCTACAACTTTTGTAACCCTAACTTCTAATCTTTCAGTACACGCGTAGCTTTTCATTTTTAGGTTATATTTTGCTCTCTTCTCTCTCCTGTTTCTCTCAATTTCTCGGCAACCAAACATACCTTGGTGATGAAAAACCAAGGTATGCTTGGCTAAAGCCCCCTTTCCTTGAAGAGGAGGGTCACTAGTGGGGGTTTAGAGGTAAGTTTCATGCCCCTCTCATTTATCACCGCGCATTTATGAGCATTTAAAACACATGCATCTCACTCTAGGTTTGAAACCTCCTAGATCTAAACCTAACCCGGTGTGTATTTGGCGAAACTTGTGAGTTGTTGGATGCTTAATCTTAGATCCTTGTCATCCACTTAGTTAATCTCTCTTATTAGTTCTTGTGAGTTGCCTTTTTGAGGCCATATACCACCTTGTTAGGGACTTGAATGCTCAGTGCCATATCTCACTGGGGAGCTGTCCTCATGTTTTCCACATGGCTTATTTATTCCTTTTCTTGTTTCTATATCTCACTTTTTAGGTTTGAATCTTTGTGATGTACCACTGAGTGAGTATTTTGGCAAGCTTTCAAGGTTCGGTGGATGCTTACTATTAGATCGCGTGCCCATTTAGTTGTCATTTATGAGCTCCTTGCAGGTTAGATCAGGTGAGGGTTTCAAGCATTTTGAAACATTAAGGGGTAATAAATGCTATACATTAGAAGAAATAATTTTAGGTTTGGTTTTTAATGCCAAATGAAGGCGAGTTCGAAATGACTATATCATCCTCTCCCAATCTGAGAAAAGGCAGGGACATGTTGAGATGCCTTCGAACCCTCGTGGCGAGACTTCAGGGTTATATTTTACTTTTTATTTATTTCTTTTTTCAGTTTGCAAACCACCAATCCCACATTTTTATCTGTAAAATCAATTTGTTCACCATTTTTACTTCACCCAAATCATTTGTCTGAAGAAACCATCCTTTGTGTTAGACCCTAGACACTATCTTTGCGGTAGCTTGACTACGGCAGTGGGAGAGACTATCAGGATACAAATTTTGTTGATTAGGATACCTAAGTAGCGCGATTCAAATGGCGCGTTCTGAAGGTTGCATATTGCAGTGAGAAGCTATGAAACACTTGTGATCCTCATCTGGTTTTGGTAATTTCTTTTATATTTCATTGTCATGTTTTTTTATTTTATTTTATTTGTAAAAAAAAAAAAAAAGTTGCTGCAGGGTTGTCTTGTGTGTTACTTTGTTTTTTTTGCAGGATTACATGTTCCAGTGGGCTTGAACTAGAATCAAATGGAAGGCCGTATAATAAGGTACCACATTGGAGAGTAACCCTAGAGCATACATGACCCAATGAAGGACTACGAGAGACCTTCCATGGCGATGGCAGCAACCTGTAGAGAAATCCAAACCCATATAGGTCTATGAGGGAATATAAGACCAATAGATGAATTTTGTCATGTTCCCTAAACTTTACATATATCTCTGCTTCTCCACATTTTACCTCAACTTCCCATGACAACAGCCACCACCCTTATCCTGATGTTCATTATCTTTGAATTTGAGCAAACAAGTGGACAATTTCATAGAGGATAATAGGGCAGTGAATGTTCAGGCTAATAGGGAAGTGGGAATAAGTGGAGGCTCACTGAATAAGGAGGTGGATGGGTACAGCGAAATTGATCAAAAAGTGGAGCATCCTAGGAATCCATTCGCAAAGCTCACCAATCGGTTGTTCATCAAGAGGAGGAGAATGTGGAGGAAGAGTGCTTGACTGACACTATTGTGGTGAACAAGCTCAATTGCAGCTTCAGGAGGGGTGAAGAGGAACCCGGCGAGCTCCTCACGAGGAACTACGAGGTGCCCACTTAATTATGTGTAGAATATGGGCCATGGAAAAGGGAAGAAGAAACCTCCCGATGCGCGGGGAGGGTAAATGGGAAAGGAAGAAATGGAAGAGCCCCATCAGTTCACTACAAAGCCACCAACAACCCATTGCCGGCCTTTTCCCCTGACTCGACCTTCATGCGCCCATGCACAACGTAGCGAAGCGAGCCAAGTGAGCTATAAAGGCCTTTTATCACGCATGCGCCTGAAACTTTAGAAAGTTAGTGGCCACTGTACATAATTTTGCCACTACCTCAAAGAAGATGGCAGCTGCACATACCGCATGGCACAGTGGTTGGTTCGGGTGCCGGTTCGGAATTGGAGCACCCGAACCTGACATTTGAGCTCAGCCCGGTTCGGTGACCTGAGCTGGGAGTGGTTTGGGGACACGGTCCCAGCACCTATTTTAATTTTTCTTGTCTTATTTTATTTTATCGATATTTTATTTTGATTCTTTAATTTTTCTTTATAGTTTCTCTAATTTTAGACAATTCTTGTTTTTAGATTTTGCTTGTACAGATTTTCTAATTTTTTCTTGCAATAATTTTTGCGGTTTATTGTGAAAATTTTGAAATTTGGAATCACGAGAAATGGCGAGCAGACGAGGAAAATTTTGCTATGGCATAGCGAAATTTTACGCAATGATGCGAATTTTTCGCGACCATAATTAATTTTAAGCAAAATGGAATTTTCGCTAGCTTAATGAAATTTAACTAAGCTAGCTGAAAATCGTGACTCCACGACAAAATAGTGCAATAACTTGGGTAAGGTAAAAAAAAAAAAAAAAAAAAAACGTTTACTTTTATATATATTATTTTATTTCAATATATATATATATATATATATATATATATATATATATATATATATATAATATAATAATAATAAAATAAAAAATAAAATTTCTCTCAAAAAAAAAAGTGTTTTTTATTTTAATTTTTTTAATTTTAATTTTTATTTATTAATTATTTTATTTTGTTTTCAAAAAAAAAAATTCCCCTTTAACCTGATGATAATTTTCGCTAAGCTAGCGAAATTTCGCTAACAGCGAAAATTTTTGCTAGATTTACACGACCTCAAATTTTGTTTATTCGTAAAAGCTTTAAATCAGGAACTCCATTTGAAAAAGTTCTTGGTACCGTTAGGAAATCTTAGAAATTGTAGAATCAAATATGGCCAGAAGAATACTTTTGAAATTTTTAGTAGTAATTTTCAAAATGCTCCAGTAGTCACTTTTTTTCTCTCTTTTCTTCTCCTTGTTTTATTTGAAACTGAGCAGGTGAATGAGGTGTCGATGGAAGCTTCTGAAGTATCCTATCGAGAAATGATCACATCTCATCAAGGAGGTAACACTTCCGCCTTCTCTAATTTTCAATCAAGGCCCCATTTCGGGACATCGAGATGTTTGGGTTGGGGAAAGTTATCGAAGAGTGGATTTTGTATTTATTCTTTTTTGTACTATTTGTAGCCACTTTTTGTGATCGTGGCTTGCTGGGTCCCCTTTCTATAAAGTTGTTATCTTATCTGACTTGCTTTTTTTCAAATTTGGACCCATTTTGCAGCAAAATTTTTGTGGTTTTGCCTAACACAAGTTGGAAAATTTAGAAACTTTGCTCGATTCTATTGATGTTAGATTGGTTCCATGCTTGGTTGAGTGAATGATTAGTTGAATTGTGTGATTTGACCTTTCTTCCACCTTTAGCTAACCACCTGAGCACACATGTGGGTTTGATGATAGAGCTGGCGCAACCTCCTTTACTTTGCATAACCTACCCTTGTTTCATTGACCACCTTTAATAGGTTAGGCCCATGTGGAAAGAAGGCCAATCGTCTTGAAAAAAAAGAAAAAGAAAAAAAAGAAAAGAAAAAAAAAGAAAGAAAAGAAAAGAAAGAAAAAGAATAAAATATTGCAATGCTTTGCCTCGAAACCTGAGCACGGTCAGGGGTATATATAGGCGAAACACTGAAGCGGTGCCCCTAAGCCTTCGGTTGGGAGTCAGACTTAGTGTTCGATTACATGGGTGGATGGGTGGGTAGCAAGTTGTAGGTGCTGGAGTCTCGAAATCATTGAGTCAGGGTGAAACACGAAGAGTTTGTGGTCGAAAGATCCTTATGACCTTGGTGCCCTAAGCCTTAATTGGTTGGGACATCGGTATCACATTACATGGACTTTGGTGAGGTCGATTCCTCAGCATTGCACCCTACAACACAAAAATAATTGTGGAATAAGAGGTGGGTTCTGATCTATTTAGGATGGTTAGCATGCTAGGTCGTGGTAGTAGCTAGGTTGGGGGGAGAGTGCAATTTAGCAGTTTATTTTTGAGAGCTGATCAAATAAACACTTAGATTTTGGTGGAAGTTTACGGTTGATTCACTAGAAGGAGGCTCTTTTGATACTCCAATTTGTATGGCATTCATTCTCATGAGTTATTGAGACGCGGCTTTGATGATTCTTACTTATGGTTAGGCATTACTCATTCACAACCTTTTGACATACCATTTTTGTAGGCGTTATTTTGTTATAGTTTTATATGTATTTCTTTCTTTCTTTCATTGCTAGGGACTAGCAATGTGTGTAGGTTAAGTGTGATTAGTGCGAAAAATTGCTATTTTGAACCTATTTTTAATAGGTTTTGAGGCGCTTTTGTGTACTAGTGTTATAATTAACCCAATTGACATGTTCGGGTCCCTATTGCACTTCTAATTGCATTCCGAGGCTATTTTTGTAGTTTTTGCAGGAATTGGAAGCCAAATTATCATGTCAATCCAATCATAACCAAAGTCGGGTTGATTTCCATCAATTTCATATGGTCTTATATCAATTTCAGCAAGCCGGGAATGAAGAATTTCAAAGCAGGAAGAAAATAGAGAAAAAAAAATAGCAAGCTGCAGGATGCAGGATGCAGGATGCAGGGAACAGTGGCCAATGGAACAGTAGCCGCAGGAGAGAGAACAGTGAATTTCGCTATGGCATAGCGAAAATTTATATTGCGAAATTACCGTATGACTCATGCCTTGATCTTAGAGTACCGCTATGCAAAATTTTTGCTAAGCTAGCGAAATTTCGCTAGCCTAGCGAAAAATTCTTGTTCCTCATGAAATTTTTATTTTCGCTATCTCATGAAATTTTCGCTGAAAAATGCTAAGCTAAGAAATTCCCGCACATACTTGAAATTGCTCTTTATGTTTTTTGATATTTTTTGATTCCAAACGACACCGTTTGATTAATTACAATCCCTTTATTGTAATTTCATATTTTAGGCCTTTTTGTCATTTCACACTTTGGGGTTAATATAAGCTCCCCTCTGACTTGTAACCTAACTTCTAATCTTTCAATACATGCGCAGCTTTCATTTTCAGGTTATATTTGCTCTCTTCTCTACTCCCTCTTTCTCTGAGTTTCTCGGCAGCCAAACATACTTAGTGACAAACCAAGGTATGCTTGGCTAAACCTTTCATGAAGGGTCGCGAGTAAGTTTGGGTGAGTTTTCATGCCCTCTCTTCTTTATGTTGTGAGCATTGCAAGCTCAGGACATCTACTCTGGGTTACCAAACCTCCTAGATCCGGCCTAGCCAATGTGTATTTGGCAAGCTTTGTGGTTCAGTGGATGCTTGACTCCTTTGATCCTTTGTCATCACGCACGTGTTGCCTCCGTGGTTCTTTGTAGGGTTCTGCCTTTTGAGGCCATATGCACACTATTAGGGACTTGAATGCTCCACTGAATGCATATCATGAGGAGCGTCTCATGTTTTCCACGCAGAAAGCATTTATTCCTTTTCTTGTTTACGTATCTCACTTTTAGGTTTGAATCAACGGTACTACAGTGTGAAGTGTTGGCAAGCTTTCAAGGTTAGTGGATGCTTACTAATAGATCCGCGATGCCCATTTTGGTTGTCATTATGAGCTCCTGCGGGGTTAGATCCGGTGAGGGGTTTTCTTGTTTGCCCGACATTAAGGGGTAATAAATGCTATACGATAGAAGAAATAATTTTAGGGTTTTGGGTTTAATGCAAATGAAAGGCGGTTCGGAAAGCCATTTATATGTCATCTCCAAATCGAGGAAAAGACCAGAGGCGTATTGGAATGCTTTTGAACCTAAACCGATTGGCGAACTTGGGGGTTATATTTTACTTTATTTTATTTTTTTCGGTTTACTGGACACCAATCCCCTATTTTTATCACCACGGATCATTTAATTCACCATTTTTACTTCTACTCAAATCATTTACATGCGAAGAAAACACATCCACATGTTAAATACACAAACATTATCTGGTAAGCTTGGCTGGCGGTAGGAGAATATAGAATACAAATTTTGTTGATTCCGGATCACCCTACCGTGGCATGAATCAGCGTTGTTTCGTTGTATTTTCCTTGGTGTTTTCCACGCCGGGGTTCGTTGTTGGATGGGAGGTCCCATGAAGACACTACCCCCGTACACAGACAAAGGATAAGGCTGCGGGAGGCCACTACGATCAACCAGAGAGGCGAGTGGAGGTACTGCGCTACTCTGCCTCTGACGGGTTGTTAAACAGCGTGTTCAAGGGTCTTTCCGGTCGATAGGTTCGACAATGATCCGCCAGTTCACTACGGAAACCTTGTTACGACTTATCCTTCCTCACAAATGATAAGGTTTAGTGGACTTCTCGCGACGTCGCGGGCGGCAGTATCACGTGCCGCGATCTGAGACACTTCACCCAGGACCATTCAATGCGGTGCGGAGCCTTCTGGGGCGGTGTGTACAAAGGCGGGGACGCGTAGTCGACCTTGGCTGATGACTTCGGCGCTTACTAGAATTCCTCGTTTGAAGACCCAGCGATTGCAATGATCTATCCCACGTCACGATGAAATTTCAAGATTACGGCTGTTGGCGGGCTATGGAACTCATTGAATACATCGGTGTAGCGCGTGCAGCCCAAAACATCCTAAGGGCATCCACGGACACATTGTGCCTCGAAACTTCTTGGCTCGCGGCTATAGTCCCTGCAGAAGCTGGCTGCGGAGGGATCACCTTCGCATAGCTAGTTAGCGGGCTGAGGTCTCATTCGTGGGATTAACCCGGACAAATCGCTCCACCAACTAAGAAGATATGCACACCACCCATAGAATCAAGAAAGAGCTCTTAGTATGTCAATCCTTACTATGCGGACTGGTAAGTTTCCGGAGTGTTAAATCAAATTAAGTATGACTCCACTCCTGGTGGTGCCCTTTCCGTCGATACTTTAAGTTTCAGCCTTTGTGACCGTACTCCCCTCAGAACCCAGCTTTGATTTCTCATAAGGTGCCAGCGAGTCCTAAAAGCAACATCCGGCGATCCACTGGTCGACGCTGTTTATATGGTTGAGACTAGGACGGTATACGATGCCGAGCTGACTTTTGTTCTTGATTAATGAAAACATCCTTGGAAAATGCTTTTCGGTTGTTAAGTCTTTCATAAATCCAAGAATTTTCCACCTCCTGATTAGTGCCCCGAAAAGATTGTGCTATTTTAGACCACTGTTTTATTTCAAGTTTTAGAGTGCTTTTTGTGTACTAATCATTCCTAATTAACCCGATTTGCACATTAAGGTCCTACTATTTTATTGATCATTTGGCAAATTTTATACAGTTTTTGAGCTAATTATGCCAAAATTGTTGAGTGTCAAGCCTGAAAATTCTGAAGTCAAACTCGCGTACCAAATCAAGATCGGAAGGAAGAAGAGCAAAATGTGAAGAAAACTGAAACCTTTGCGAGTACTTTTGCCCTTTGCGCCCTTTGTGCATCCTGTGAGCAGCTGTTCTCAAGTGACTTGTTCTGGCACTACGCCTCATCTTTTGCTACAATTTTTGGTTTTTCCTATTTTAACCCTTGTAACTTAGATCTGGTTTCTTTTGTAATTTCCCTTGACTCACGAGCATATATTAGCCTCGGTTGTCTGGAAATCAACTCACCTCACTTGTGTCCTGATGGCGGGGAGGCGAGTTCGCCAGTACTTCCTTTTCTCCTTTTCTCCACGCTCTTTTTCCTTTTCTTTTTCATTTTCGGTTGCAAACACTCCTCGAGGATGACAACTCGAGGATGTTTGGCTAGACCTCTTCCTCCTTGGAGGGCTCTTGTAGTTTGAGGTAAAGCGCGGTTCCCCTGATGCAACGCCGCATTATTTATGGTTGTTTATGTTCACCTTCTCACTTGGGTTAAATCGCCGCATACTCTCTTTAATGTAATTTGGCAAGCTTTTTGGGTTTAGTGGATACTTTCACTGATCCACTAAGGCCAATTAGTTGTCTCTGCTAGTTATACATTGGGGTAGTGTTTTGAGATGTGTTTTCCTTTGTTAGGAACATTTATGCCCATTTAAATGCTATATGTTTCAAAAGGGGAAAATCATAAGGTTTAGTTTTAAAGCTAAATGAAGATCCAGGTTCAGGGAAAATGACTATATGTCATCCTCCCCAAACGCGAGGAAAAATACCCGGGGGACATGTAGGTTGCCTTAAAACCTTCAAACCCAGTGGCACAGCACTTCGAGGGATTACATTTTTTCTTATTTTAGTTTCAGTCAGTGAACATCCAACTCCCTTGTTTTTACCAAGCCTTGAAATCCAAAACCAAATTCACCATTTTTGAATCACTGTGAATCATTTGTACGAAGAAAACCCATCCCTGTGTTTGACCCTAGAGCCGCTGCGTTGTCTGACGGTGGATTAGGATATAAATTTGTTGATTCTAGATACACCTACGTAGCACGAATCAACCTCATTATGAAATCACAATTTTGTTGTCCCTATTAATCATTACTCCGATCACGAAGGCCAACACAATAGGACCGAAATCCTATGATGTTATCCATGCTAACGTGTATCCATAAGCGTAGGCTTGCTTTGAGCACTACAATATCTTGAGTACTTGGCTTGGATGCGGCTCGGCGATTAAGACCGGAGGGTGCGCCAGCCGGTGAAGGACAAAAGGACCGGTGCACCTTCATAAGGCGGACCGGCCGACCCATCCCAAAGTCCAACTACGAGCTTTTTTAACTGCAACAACTTAAATATATGCTATTAAATTTGCGGAATTACGAGCTGCTTGGCACAGGACTTGCCCTCAATGGATCCTGTTCAAGGATTTAGATTGTACTCTCAATTACCATACTCGAAGAGCCCGGTATTGTTATTTTATTATACTCTACCTCCCCCATGTCGGGATTGGGTAATTTGCGTGCTGCCTTCCTTAGATGTGGTAATTTGTTTCTCTCCGGGCCTCCCTCTGCACGGAATCGAGACCCTAATTCTCAAGTCACCGTCAATACCATGGTAGGTGTCACATGCCCTCTTTTTGGCTCGTGTGCGGCGCCTAGGAACCCGCTAAGCCAGCCTTCTCAATGCCTCATAATTCTCTCGAACACAAGGCTTACGGGGCACTCTCACCAACTCGTATTTTATTAGCTACTACAAATCTTTTAAAAATCTTGAAGAAATCTGCAAAGGCTCCCACACATCTCGGGATGCTCTATGCTTCTGTGGATCAAGGCTTCCAGTACATGACTAACTGAGAGTGGGCACAGGGCCCTTTATATAGGATGCTCAGGGCAATCCTAGTACAATAATGACCTTCAGAGTCTTCAGCTCTAGTCTTCAAATCCAGTAAACGCAATCCTTCCGCTCTAGGGTTTTGATGAATGAAACTCCTATACACATTGCATGATTCCTACCGGGAGTAGGAGTCCTCCCACTGGGGTTGTCCCGCCTGGAATCCTTCCGCCTAGGAGTCCAGGCCCCCTTGGGAGTCTTTCCCGCCTAGGGTAGAGGTGCTGAGCTGGGAGTCCTTCCACTTCCCGGGAGTCCTTCTGCATAGGACTCAGCAGGAATCCTTGTTGCACCAGGATTAGGAAGCTTGCCGCCCGAGGATCCTCTGCTATGTGGCATTCCCTGCTTGATTCATAGGGCCAAGGCGCCCTCGTGCATACGGGACTCATGTTACATCTGGTCGGTGACAAACCCTCCCCACTAGGGTATTCAACGTCCTGCGTTGACCTTCAACCTTTTCAAGGATCGATCTTGAGTGTAATGTAGCACCGCACCCTGACTTGCCTCAGCGGCCAGGCGTCCCCTTCCAATTAATGTTTGTTACTTGTTCTTCCCATCTTCCTATCCTGCAAGATGCTTGCAATCTCTTTGCCGAGCTCAACTCTAACCATAGGCGGGTTCCTCTTTGCCATACATCCGGACTAGGATCACTTGACAAAGCTTTGGCACCATGGAATGTCGGGTGGCGAGCCTCTCTAGTAAGCAGGTTTGTGGCCACCGTTTGTCGCTTCACAACTTCAAAGGGTCATGATATTTCAGAATCAAACCTCTCTGAAACTGCTTATTTGATGTTCTTCCAGATCGAGAGTTAGCTATGAACCATCTCCCCTTGCTCGAGTCCAAAGGTCTCTTGCTGTCCGCATGCTTCTTCAGCGTCTGCCTTTTCACAAGGCACATCTCGGCTTCATCAAGCCATTTACCGACACTTTGCAAACTTGTCGCGCGCTGGGCTCACGCTCGTCCGGTTGCTTAGTGTGATGCGTCGAGATTGCATTAAGGCAGGGACTGATTTCTACCTCGAAATGGCTCATACTGCGGCTCAGACTACATTGGTGTAGGACCATCACGTCGACTCGGCTTCAACCAATTTTTCTGAGAGGCTGTCACGAAGTGGCGCAAATACTCTTCTAGCATCTGATTCACTCTCTCTGTCTGACCATTAGTCTGAGGGTGATTCGCAGTTGAGAACTTGCATTCTGTACCCCACATCTTGAACATCTCAACCCAAAACCTGCCTGTAAATCGCGTATCTCGATCGCTTACTATATCTTTCAATCTCGAAATGTTTCAGCAAATGCTGAAAAGATCTTGTGGCGCCTCTTAATTTGGACACTCACTAAAGTGGGATAGAGGAATAGCATACTTGGAAAACCTGTCTACCACCACCAAAACTGATCCGAAGCCCTCTACTTTCGAAACCCACTGATGAAGTCCATCGATACACACTGCCATGGCTTCTCCAGAATGGACAGGGGCTGTAACAATCCCGCTTCCTTTTTCCACTCGGTCTTGTCAACTTGACAAACATGGCATGTCTTGACATATGCTTGCACGTCTTCCTTCATCTCGGTCTGAGCAAACTCACACTTCTCTTTCTTGACATATAACAGGTTCTGCCTCAGTCTGTCAAGCACCATCTCAAGGTGTACCACGTGATCTTCTAAACTAAGGCTGTAGATCACTATGTCATCCAAGTATACCACCACGAATGAATCCAGGAAGTCGAATAGGACATCATTCATGATGTGTGTCACAAAATGCGAGGAGTGGTGAACCAAGGCATAACTTCCAAAAATTTAAAACTTCCATACAGTATTTCACACATGTAGTCTTGCCTCATCCCCTTGACCTTTCCTTGCGATATCCAGTACTTAGTACCAGCTTGAGTGAAGTACTGGTCCGTGCCGCAGTAGGGTGATCGGGAACTCGGCTTTCAAATTTGTTTCCCTATGTTCCTCCCTCTGCCAAGTAGTCAAGCTCTCACTACTTGATATAGCGAAATCTAAAGTTCGAACACGGGGGATGGGTTTTCATCCCACAGATAATTCGCATTTATGTTTGAAAATGGTGAGACTTTTGTTTGGATTTTAGTTTGCATCAAAAGCGGGGGAGTTGGTTGTTTCTTGAGTAACGAAGTGGCAAATTAAAGGTGTGAAATGATAACCTTGTGAAGGCTTGGGTGAACAAGCGGTAAATGGGGTTTTAAGATGTCTGGTTGTTTCATAGCATTAGAATGAATGACGTATAGTGAAAGGCGGATCTTTGTTTATTGTAAAACCTAACCTATATGCACTCCCTATTTGAGTCCAATCAAATACTAAGCATTCAATGTCCCAATCAGTTTGAAACCCTAGCATTTAACCTCATTTGTGGCGCTCGTAAATGACATCTAGGGATGTGGTGCATCTACCATTAAGGCTACATTGACATTTAAAACATGACAAGTATTGACGAAGGAAGAAGACATTAAATAGCATTAAACCCTAAATTTGGAAAGTTTGAAACCATAAATGCCGTACTGTATCATTAAGCAACATGAGGACAACGCCCAAACCACCAACAACCAAGCTAGCAACCCTCCTCTTCTAAGGCTTTGAGAGCCTTGACATCCCTTGAGTTGTCATCTCAAGGTGTGTTTGAGATAGAAAAATGAAAGAAAGAGAGGAGAGAAGAGCAAAATATAACCTAAAAACTAAGGCTGCGAAGCTTTCATGAGAATGAAAATTAGGGTTAAGTATAAGGTGGCTTATATAGCCAACCCAAATGTGTGAAGGAAATGGCAAAATGTCTAAAAAATATGAAATTACAATAGGGACGAAATGGTAATTAATCAAAGCGTGGTCGTTTGGAGTCAAAACATAAAACACGGGGATGAGATTTAAGCTATGCGGGGGAATTTACGCTAGCATAGCGAAAATTTCAAGCTAGCCAATTTCGTTCTTGCATGGTGCATAAATTTAAAATTTAGTGGTTAAAATTTAAAGCTGATTGTGAAATTTTAGCAATCTGAACCTTCCCTCTAGCTCCACATCTTCTTTTCATCAATTCCCTCCCACATTTCTTCATTTTTGGGTGATGATATCAACTGTGAATCCCTCGACATTGCTTTGCCTCGACATCAAACTTGGGATTATTGGTTGAGGCTCATGAAACCTCTTGAAAATTACGAAAACAAACTCGAAATGGGATCAGTGGTACTAAGTGGACCTGCACATGACAATTGGCTCAATTCATATGATTAGTGCGCAAAAAGCACTCATAAGCTATCTTGAATAGGGCTCAAAATAGCACTTTTTGGGTACTAATCACACCCCCCAACCGACACGTTGCTAGTCCCATATGATGCCAAAAACAATAGATTATGCATGTTGTGGCACTACAAAAGTGTATATGGTTCAAAAAGTGTATGTACAGATAGGCTTTACCTTTAAAATGAACAATTTACACCCTGTACGAAAACCGACATGAAAGAACAAAAACCATATAAGAACTAGTTTTAGGGCAACATCGGTTCCAAGGAAGTCAACCTGAACTTCCACCAAAATCTAATTGTTCCTAAGGTAACGGCAGGCGATAAATTGCAAAGCTATTTCCACTCCCCCGAGCTAGCTACTGCCATGGCTTTAAACTGTTGACTAACCTAAATAGGACTAGCTACATTCTTATTTATTCCTTAATTGCAATGCAAGTTGCAATGTTAAAACTTCGACTTCACGAAGTCCGTGTAGCGAGTCCGATGACTCAAACCAGTGGGTTTAGGGCATCGAAGCGAAAGGATCACTTGACCACAAACTCGTCAGGCTTCACCCCGGACTTCGAATGACTTCGAGATTAAGCACCTACAACACTAAACTCTACCCGTCACCGGTGTAGCGAACCACAGAGTCGATGACTCCCGACGATTAAGGTTTAGGGCATCGGGCTTTAAAGGCTTTCGCCATAGACCCCTCGGACCGTGTTCGGGTTTCAAGGCAAAGCTTCACGGCTTTTACTTTTCTTTTTCTTCTTTTCTTTTTCTTTTTTCTTTTTCTTTTCATTTTCATATGGAAGACTACATTGGCGGTCTTCATTCACGGGTAACACAATTACCTATTATGGGTTGTCAGTCTGCAGGCCGGCTTTGCAAAGTGGAAAGGAACATCGACTTCTCGACCTGTTGGTACGATCACGGGTGTGTAGTGTGTGAATTAGGTAAAGGGAATATTTAAGGTTGAATATGCTGGAACTTCCATCGACAAAAACTAAATCATGCATGGAATTGTTCTATCATTAAGGTAACATACGGGCTTGATTTTCAACTAAAGCGAGAGTAGAAACCTGAAAATGTGGTCTGAAAAATGATTTGCAAAAGTGTAATAAAGCGTAAATAATCTTATAAAGCTTTTGATATAGCGAACTTGCCCTAATACATGCCAATATATAGTCATGCAAAGTATCAACGCCTACTATTGGCTAATACATGAATCTATACAAAATGGTAGGCGGAGTTGATAAAGGTAAAACGATACAAAAATGATAGAAGACACTCTAACTCTAACTTTTCCTCGACCAAAGTATAAACATGCCTCGGATAGAGCTAGAAGGAGTGTGACCACCTCACTCTCATGGGTGGTGATTGGATGTGCTGGTGGATCACGAAGCTGCTGCGGCTCTTGCTAGCGTATCGATAAGGGCTCTTTAACGTGGTGATCTCGATGTGTAGGCTCGAGGCGAGAGAGGCAGGGTGGCTCATGATCTGAGAAGAAGCGTAGCGTATTTGTGCTCTATAGTAGCCTCGGCTCGGGCCAACCGTTGGTCCAACAATGCCTGTGTAGTAGCAAGCGAATAAGCTTGACATCCATATGACGACAAGCTCTCTCGGCCAACATGAACCTTTGCTCAGGCTGGCTGTGCTGTAAGAAGGTCAGGCGGTGTCAACGAGTGGGAGGCGGAGGGTGGAGGTGAACGGAGGAGATAAATCGGAAGCTAGGCTCCTCTCCACCTGCACTCTACCGAAGGCAGGATCCTCACCCCTCGGGGGGTCCTTTGCTACCTCATCTGGTACCTCCTCCTGGTCTCTTTGTGGAGAACAAAGAGATCTCGGCATGGTCAGGATCGCTCCCATGGAAAGGACTGAGGTGCATCTGATCCTCCTCTCGATGCACGGGGCTCCACGGGGAATCCAGGATGCTCAGAGACCTGGCTCGACAAGCAGCGGCATGGTAATGGTAAAGTCCTACATTTCAGGCCGGGCCCTTTACAATGGACCTTATCATAAAGTGCGGTAGAAGTCATAACAAGCTCGGAGGGACTGGGCAGAGTCCCTCGAGATCAGGTCCTGAGCCTCAGTATGGATCCCACCGACTGAACGTAATGTTGCAAAGGGAACAGGCTGGTCCGGAGCAAGTGGTCCAAGAGAAGCATCTGAGGCGGAAGGCGCCTCTGAAAGTCTGGTCCCGTAGTATCTCTGGCGGGCGGTGGACCATCTCCCTCTGTGATGGGCGTGGCGATCGATATCCTCGAGAATTGGCCCGGCTACGTGGGCCAATCTGATTGAAATGTCCGCCTTTCGGAGTACTCCCGGGGCGATGCGTCAATGGTGAATCGGACTCCGACGGACTCGACACTCCAGGGAAGTCATAGAGTGGTAAAGCGAAACACCACGGGGATAATAAAAGCACCAGCGGTGTCATAAATATGAATGATGCTGCGTGATCGACCTCATCGAGTCTCTCTGAACCGAGTCAACGGTCAATGTGGCATCGTAGAATGTCTCCCCGTGGTCTTTGGCCTTGCAGTACATTGAATCGGGTCCCGATGAGCAAATGGACGCCTAATCCTCGGCGGGCGATAGATGGGGCAATGGGCGCTCTCCTCTCAGGTGGGGAAGGTGATGGCTCGGGCCGAGATGTGGGGACTCCACAGGCCTGATGTCGGGCCGGAGGTCGGGCCCTCACTGCGGCCCTCTAGGTGCCAGGGCCGGGGTCCCATCCTCGTCTGATACCTCCGGAATCCCTAAGACTCCTCGGGGACGACAGCTGGGGCCACTACAGGCTGTGTATCTATATGAAGGCCCGAAGAATGGACACTGCGACTCACGGGTGCCTGGCTCCTCCCGTCTAGAGTGCTAAATCGACCCAGGTGCAGGCGTGGCACCACAGGTGCGGACCATGTCTGCGTCGGTACTATAGGGAAGGCGGGCGCCGGCTAGGAGTGGCAGTGCACGGCTACTGGTGGCGCACGGCTAGGGAGGCATGGGGGGGAGGATAATGAAATGAAGATGAATGGTCCCCCCTCCCCCTTTTACTCATCGGTTAGGCTTGAAGGGTGCGAAGCGAGAGCACGATGACCAATTTCGCCATTTAGCGAAATTTTTGTGACTGGTTTACGCAGGATGAAAAAATATAAAAATTTTTATTTAAGCGACTTAAAAACAAGAAATAAAAATTAATAATTGTGCTAACATAAACCTAAGAATAAGACAAAATTAAAATTAGGCTACTAAAAGAGCTACTAAAAGCTAGCATACAATGAAAATTGACCAATTTTAAACAAAAACCAAAATTTTGAGCTGCAGTTTGGTTTCAGTGGACACCAAACCAGCTCAATTTCACTGATTTACTCATGGAGGGTCAAGGAGGAGGAGCTCCTAAACCCCGGCAGTGGCTTGTGCTGCAGCCTTCATGCTTGGTCATTCCTATTGATTTTCTTCTTGATTCGTGCCACGGTAGGGTGATCCGGAATCAACAATATTTGTTTCCTATACTCCTCTCTTTGGTAGTGTTCTTGCGATATAGCGGTCTAAGTGGTGGGGATGGGTTTCATCCCACGAATGGTCGCATTAATGTTTAAAAATGGTGAGCTTTTTGTTTGGATTTTGGTTGGTTAAAAACAGGGGAGTTGGTTGTTCCTGCTGGATAACTAGAATAGTAAAGCGAAAGTGTGAAATGGTAACCTTGAGGCTTGGGTCACTAGCTTGACAAAATAAGGGTTATTAAAGAGTCCTAGGTTATTTCCTCGCATTAGGGCCAAATGAAATATAGTCAAGCAAAACCAGATCTTTGTTTAGCTATAAAACCTAACCACAGAATCACTCCTATTTAGGTCGATCAAATACTAAGCATTCAATGTGATCAGTTTGAAACCCCAGCATTTTAACCTCATTCAATGGCTCGTAAATGACATCTAAAAAATGTCGATTGCATCCCAACACAAGAATGCCTTTGAACTCTAAAGCATGGCAAGTATTGATACGAGGAGAACATTAAATAACATTAAACCCTAGTTGGAAAGTTTGGAACCATAAATGCAGTGCACATCATTTAAAAACATGAGAGACGACACGGTAGCCTAAACCAAGCTAGCAGCCCCTCACTCTTCAGGCGAGGCTTATGGCATCCCATAATTGTCATCCTCAAGAGTGTGTTTCAGCGATCGAGAAAATGAGAGAAAGAGGAGAGAGAGAAGAGAGAGAATAAAACCTAAAATGAAAATTGCGGGAGACTTGCATAAAAAATGGAAAGAGATTCGGAGTTTACAAAGTTGTAGGGGACTTATATAGTCAACCCTAATGTGTGAAATGACAAAAATGCATAAAATATAAAATTACAATAGGGACAAAATGGTAATTAATCAAAACGTGGTCGTTTGGAATCAAAAAATATCAAAAGCACAAGAGGCGACAATTTCGTATGCGAGATTTAGCTGGCATGGCGAAATTTTACGCTATCTTAGCGAGAATTTCGCTAGCCTAGCGAAATTCACAAGAGATAGCGAAAATCAAATTTTTTGCTAGAATAGTAATTTTCGCTAGCGAAATTTCGCTAGATTAGCGAAAATTTTGCATATGAAAATTTAAGCTAGGATTGCGAGGAATTCATTTATGATTCTGAAATGCAATCCCGGTAATTTTAAGCAGTATAGCGAAAATGGTTTTCCTCCTATTTTGCCACTGCATCATCCTTCCATCAATTCCACTTCACATTTCTTCATTTTTGGTTGATGAAATCCTTGCTTTGTGAATCCTCGACATTTAGCACCAACGACATCAAGCTGGGATTATTGGTTGAGGTTCGCGAAGCACGCAAAATTACCAAAAGCGAGACTCGAAATGGGATCAGTGGTACTAAGCGGACCTGCACATGTCAATTAGCTCAATTCATATGATTAGTGCGCAAAAAGCACTCAAAACCCTTATCGAATAGGGCTCAAAATGCACTTTTGGGCACGAATCCTCCCAATGAGCCGTTGCTTTAATTGCCGCAATGCTAAAAACAATAAAGGTATGCATGCTGTGCTTTTACAAAAAGTGTATATTGTTAAAAAAAAAAAAGTGTGTGTACAGGTAAGCTTTACCTTTAGTATGAACAATTTACACCCTGTACGAAAACCGACATGAAAGAACAAAAACCATATAAGAACTAGCTTTAAGGCAACCTCGGTTCCAAGGAAGTCAACCTGAACTTCCACCAAAATCTAATTGTTCTAAGGTAATAACCTTGAGCTAATAAGATGCAAAGCGTATTCCCTCCCTGACTATCTCTGCCATGACCTTAAACAGTTGACCAACCTAAATAGGACTAGCTACACTCTTATTTCTTTATTTGACTACATTGTAGGGTGCAATGCTAAAAACTCGACTTCACCAAAGTTCGTGTAGCGGGGGTCCACCGATGACTCCCAACCAATTAAGGTTTAGGGCATCAAGCCAAAGGATCATGACCATAAACTCTGCGGGCTTCACCCCGGACTTGAATGACTTGAGAATTAATTTACAACACGCTAAGCTCACGTCCAGGTGTAGCGAACACTAAATCGATGACTCAGGCAATTAAAGGGTTTAGGGCATCAGGCTTTAAAGGCTTTCGCCATATACCCCCTGGATCGTGTTCTGGTTTCAAGGCAAAGTGTCACGGATTTTATTCTTCTTTTTCTTCTTTTCTTTTTCTTTTTCTTTTTCTTTTCTTTTTCATTTGGAAGACTACATTGGTCTTCATACATGGGTAACACAAACCTATTATGGGTCGTCAACAAATTTAAGGCCGGCTTTGCAAAGTGGAAAGAGGTATATAGCTTCTCAATCTATTAGCGGCACAATCACGGGTGCGATCGTGAGTGTCGGGGAATGTCAAGAGAACCTCGGTCGGTGAAATAAGATCGTGTGATTGTATATCGTCGAAGATGTGATTCCATTCTGTTAAGCAAGTCAGACATAAAATGTCAGATCACAAAAATGATTGGGATAATCAGTGAAATAAGTGTGATTTTGATGATGACAGTTTGTTATGCAATGTTCAGATCGACGAGGATCTCCTTCCATCACCACTATTGACAGTGTGCCAGTTCGCAGATCTGAAATGATCGGGATCGTGAGTCAAAACAGTCTCGGCATGATAGTTGCTCCTGTTCCTTAATGCCGACATACCTGCGAATAGATGGGAATCGTGTCTGGTGATGGAGATATGTTGTGATTGATACCGCGGCGCCACACTAGGGACCGTTGTGGGTGATCTCGATGTATAGGCTCGGGCGGAGGCGTGGCTCTTGATCACGTAGAAACATGGCAAGGCATTTGTGCTCTATAGTGGCCTCGGCTCGGGCGACCGGCCCAGTTCCAACGGCGTGACAGCAGCGCAGCGGGCATCCATGGCTTGGCCGACAAGCTCCTCGAGCCGAGCTTCGAACATACTCCGGGAGAATGTTGCGTAGATGAAGGGCTGAGCCTTGCTTGTCGATGGGGCTGGGGTAGAAGAGTGGAGGTGGAGGCGAGGGGAGATAGATCATGAACTAGGCTCCTCTCTACCTCTACCTCCACACCTCGAGGACAGGGATCCTCACCCCTGGAGGTCCTACACTATCTCGCATGTCAGTACCTCCTCGATCACTTTGCTAAGAACAAAGAAATCGGCATGGTCAATGATCGCTCCATGGACGGACACGAGGCATCTAAATCCTCCTCTCGATGTAGGGCTCCTCGGGAATCCCACTCCAGGATGTTTGGCTCGGTAGATCGCGCATCGATAAAGATCGGCGCTATTTCAGGCCGGGCCCTTCGGTGGACCTTATCCTCAAAGTGCGACGGACGGTCATGAAGGCCATTTCCGGAGGTGAGACAGAATCCTACGATTCGGTCGCAGGCCTCAGTATGGCTCCCTGTATTTGAGCGTAATCTTTGCAAAGGAACGAAGCAAGTCGGGCGGGTGATCCCGCGAAGCATGGCGGAAAATTTGCCTCTGAAGTACGGGTCCGTGTAGTATCTCTGGCGGGACGGACCATCTCCCTACATGATGGCTCATGGCCAATCCGATATCCTCAGAATTGGCCCGGCTCTTGCTGCGGGCCCTATCTTGTTGAAATGTCATGACTCGAACGGACGATCATGGTAGTGATGGGGCTCCGGTGCGGCCTGACACTTCGGGAAGTCATGGAGTGGTAGAGTGACACCACACGGGGATAATGGCTGCTGCGATTGTCATGAGCAGTAGCGGGAGTCTTTGTGGTCAGTCTTATGGAGTCTACGAGCAGAAGTCGTGATCCAAATCTTGGCACATCGTAATATGTCTCAATGGGTCTGTCATGCATATCTACATTCCCCGGAATCGGGGTCCCAGTGAACAATGGACGCCTGATCCTCGGGCGGTGATGAATGGAGCGGTGTGCTCTCTGTGGGGAAGGCGATGATTGAGGCGGGATATCGGACTCACCGGACTTTGATGTTCGGGCCAGCTTGGAGCGGGGCCCTCTACGTCGTCTACGAGCCTTGGGGCTGGGGTCCCATCCTCGTCGATACCTCCTGAATCCACGAGGCTCCTCTCAAGGGGACGATGCCCAGGGCCTCTGCGGCTGCGTATACGCCTTATGAAGAGCCTGAAGAAAGAATGGACACACACCCAGGCTGGCAGTGCACAGCTCCTGAAAATCGACCACAGGGCCCGACCATTAACCACCGGAGTACCGGACCATGCTCTGCGATCGAGAGCCTAGGGACGGGGGGCGCCGGCGGGAGTGGCTCAGTACCTGCGCGCACACTGGTTGGACGGAGCTCAGCGATCAGCGGGGCGCGGTGGCGTGGGGCTGGATGTGTCTGAGGCTCAGCGGGTAGAAGCGACGAGTCACGGCTAGGGACAGGCACGCGATCTGGAGTGCAGTGAGTGGGCATTGCGCAGTGGGGCAGCGGCAGAGCGGGGAGGGCTGGCAGCTGTACCGAGGCTCGATGTAGTGGACCTGCGGGCGAGGCGGCAGGAGCACACAGCTAGGAGGCTTGGGGAGGGGGGGGGGTGAGTGTGGGTGGGTGGCGAAAGTCCCGGGGCGAGCCTGATGACTAATTTCGCCAGAACATAAAATTTTCTTAGGGCTTGGGTTTTTCAGGAGATAAAAAAAAAAAAATTAGATTTAAGGCGAGGTTAAAAAACAAAAAACAAAATTAACATTATTTTTATCATAAACCTAAGATAAAAGGTAAAATAAGAGCCTAGGCTACTAAAAGAAGGATTGCTAAAAATAGCAGCCTGAAAAAGTGAAACAATTTTAAGCAAAAGCAAAAAATTTTGAGCTGCGAGTTTGGTTTTGATGGGCGCAAACCAACCGATTTTGCCATTTACTCATGGAGGGTCAAGGAGGAGGAGCTCCTTAGCCGGCGGTGAAGCATGCTACAACCTTCATGTGGTCATTCTTGTTGATTTTGCTTCTCACAAGGTGATTTTGGGCTGATTATTGACTCACAGGAATGAAAATTTAAAGCATTCGATTCTCCACAATTGTTTCATTTTCATAGTGATTCTTGCGATTTATGGACATTTGGCTTCTACGCATTTGGGTCAGGCGAGCGAACTTCATCAGTCCCTTGATTGTCATTTTCCGCACTAGCTTGTTACTCGAGTGAAAAATATTGATCCTCCGATGTCATGTTGCCAAATGTGAGCTGCATGACTCCATTTTGGTAATTGATGGTTACAAGGTGGCCAAAAATGAATCTTCCCGGGATAATTGGCACTAGTTGACCCTTACTGTGAGTTTTGGTATCAAGCACTACAAAGTCTACTAAATAGTAGAATTTATCTACCTTTACCAGAACATCTTCAACTATTTCCTTAGGAATTTTCACGGATCGATCAACCAATGACAAAGTGATGTTGGTAGGTTTGAGCTCCCAAACCCTAGCTGCTTATACAGGAAATCTGTGTTGAGTTCTGCTGGCCCCAAAATCAGGTGGCATCTATGCAAGTCCACCAATGTTAAGCGATATTGTGGGGATCTGAATCCTTGTATTTAGTTGGTCTTGCTCACGGATTATGCCTTGACTTGCTTGGTTAGGAAGGCTTTCTTTTAATTCCTAACCCTTTCTTGACCGTGCAGACTTAGAACTTTGCATATTGGGACACCTTAATCATGTCAAGCGGTGGAATGTTCACCTTCACTTGCCTTAGCACCTCCCAATTTCAGCTTGGTTTGGGATTTTTCTTGCCTCGTAGTGCTTGGGAAATAGGGGTATGCTTTTCTTCCATTTGGATCTTCTGCCGATTATTCCACGGTTTCGGCTTCCTTTTCCTTGCATGTTTCTTCAGCAGTTATGGGCACTGGTTGCTCTATCTCTTTTCCACTCCTCAGAGTGATGATAGCTTTCACTTAAATCCATCCTGAATTCTTTGGATGAACTGTTCATGGACCTTTTGGATTTGGCAATGTTTGGGAAGGGAACCTTCCTCCCTCACCAGCATATCTCCAGTGATTTGTTGATCTTTGTGATTTGAATCTTGCGGGTTGTTCGATTAAGATTGCTCTCAAGTATCTATTCTTTTATTGATCTGTACGCTTCAAATTATCAATTCTTTGCGATTATCGTTGATCCTTTGTTCTTCCTGAAATTGCCTACCACCTTAAATTCAACCATAGCTTGTTCAACATGAGAAGTGGATGATGATGGGTATGGTTGAGATGAGGAACAAGCGTTGTTTTGCACAGGGGCACATAGGCGGGGAGATTGGGTTTCGGGAGATTGGGGTATTCTTCGGTGGAATTTAATACCGTATATTACCGTATGGGCATTATGTTGTGGCTTGTATTGGCCCGGCATTAACATCTTTCTGACATCAAATCCTTCAACGAGGGGCATTCGGATAGTGTTCTCCTGGATGGACGATTGGGGCGACAATTGATGCATGGATTGGCGTGCGGTATTTTCGATCCGCGCCTGCACTTCATGGAGCCTTTTCCTTCCGGTTCTTCCGCTTCTAGCTAGGGTTGATATTCTTGCTTTCATTTCCATATCTTCGAAAAGTGCATAAATGCCTCCCCTTTGGTGGGTCGAAGGCTTCATTCTTTTATCTTCCCTTGGATTCGGTTCATCCCAAGCCTTGGAAGTTTCAGCCACGTAATTCAAGAAATCCATGGCTTCATCTAGATTTTTGCTCAAAAAATCACCTCCACACATGGTTTCTAGCAGTTGCTTCATGGTAGGGGACATACCATTATAAATGATTATAGCATCCATGTATCGAAACCATGGTGTGGACATGCATTGATGGTCTCCATGAACCTCTCCAGCGATGAATTTCTCATTGTCAAAGGCCGAGTAAGTGTAAATCTGTCTCTTCAAACTGTTGGTCTTGGTTGCACTGAAGAATTTCTTCAAAAATTCAGCTTGAAGATCGGCCTAATTTCTAATCGTTCTCGGCCTCAGTGAATTGAGCCATGTTTTGGCTTTGTCCTTGAGGGTTAACGGGAATGCCTTCAACTTCAACAATTCCATATCGGTTATACCCTCCTTAAAAGTTATGCATACTTCCTCAAAATCCCGTATGTGTGAATATGGATTTTCATTCTCCATTCCATGGAATGTGGGGAGCAGGGGCACCAAATAGGGCCTTACCACCACATCATCAGCTGGTGGTATGATGCAGGAAGGTGCACTCACCCTAGGAGGGTGCATGTGGTCCCTCATTGACCTATATGCTGTTGGATTCATAGGGGCTGCTTGTTGACTTTGCTGTTCCTCGGGTGGGGATCCATTTGATCGCTTGTGCACAGTTTCACGACCTTGCTTCAGCTGGTGCACTCACTCTTTCTGATCTACACGATATCCTCATCCGAAAGTCTTGCATAACACACATTACACAAAATGAAACAAAACAAGAACACAAACAAAAAAGCTTACCCAAAAAAAGAAAGGTCAATGTTGTAAAACAAAACTAACTGTAAAAAAATTAAAGCGGTCACGATGGCACTTAGTGAAGAAAACTTCAGGTTCTACCCTCGATTCAAAAAAGGGTGAAGGTCACCTGCAGCTTGTAATGTGTATTCTACAGAAGTACATATCAACTCATCACTCGTGGTTTGGCACCATCCCGGCAACGGCGCCATTTGATTACGTTACACGGTAGGGGTGATCGGAATCCAACAATATTTGTTTCCTATACTCCTCCTCTCTTGCCAGTATTGAAACTACTCTCTGATATGGAGTCTAAGTCGAACAGGGATGGGTTTTCATCCCACTGAATGGTGTTAATGTTTAAAAATGGTGAGATTTTTGTTTGGATTTTTTTTTTTTTTTTTTTTTTGGATTTGGTTAAAAACAGAGAGTTGGTTGTTCACTAGATAACTAAAATATCTTAAAGGCGAAAGTGTGAAATGGTAACCTTAGAGGCTTGGTCACTAGCTTGATAAAATGGGGTTATTAAGGAGTCCTCAGATTCTATGCACACCGCATTGAGACCAAATGACATATAGTCAAAGCCAAAACGGATCTTTGTTTAGCTATAAAACCTAACCTAGAATCCTCCTATTTGAGTCAATCAAATACTAAGCATTCAATGTCCCGGTCGATTTTGAAACTTCCTAGCATTTAACCTCATTTCAATGGCTCGTAAATGACATCTAAAGAATGTCGGTGCATCTAACTTTGATAGAATGCACTGAACCTATGGCAAGTGACCCAGAAGGAAAGACATTAAATAGCATTAAACCTAGTTTGGAAAGTTTGGAACCATAAATGCGATTTTTGTATCATTTTAAAGCATGAGGACAGCTTGCGATTAGCCCCTAAGCAAAGGCGCCCAGCCTCCTCTTCAAGGCCATGAGAGCTTAAGCCAAGCATCCCTTGAGTTGTCATCCTCAAGGGTGTGTTTGGCAGCCGAGAAAATGAGAGAAAGAGGAGAGAGAAGAGAGCAAAATAAAACCTAAAATGAAAAGCTGCGGGAGACTTGCATAAAAATGGAAAAGTTAGGGTTACAAAGTTGTAGGGGACTTATATAGTCAACCCTAATGTGTGAAATGACAAAAATACCAAATCTTAAAATTACAATAGGGTTAGAAAATGTCATTAGTAAATCAAAAACTGTGAGTGGTTTAGAATCAAAAATATAAAAACACGAGTGACAATTTCGCTATGCGGGAATTTCGCTAGCATAGAAGGCCCCAGCTTATACCCGAAATTTCACTAGCCTAGCGAAATTCACAAGAGATAGCGAAAATCAAATTTTTTGTTAGAACAGTAATTTTCGCTAGCTTAGCGAAAATTTTGCATAGTGAAAATTTAGCTAGAATTGCGACATTTTCGCTATGATTGCGAAATTTTCGCAATCCCAGCGAAATTTTCGCAATGCACAGCGAAAATCTGGTTTCCTCTTGTTTTGCCACTGCATCATCCTTCCATCAATTCCACTTCACATTTCTTCATTTTTGGTTGATGAAATCATTGTGAATCCTCGGCATTGCTTTGACTTGACATCAAACTTGAGATTATTGGTTGAGGTTGGCATAAACACGCAAAATTACCAAAAGCAGGACTCGGGAAATGAAGTCGGTGGTACCCAAGCGGACTGCACATGTCAATTGGCTCAATTCATACGCGTTAGATGCGCAAAAGCACTCAAAACCTATCTTGAATAGGGCTCAAAATAGCACTTTGGGCCTTAATCACTTCAACGGGTGATTTTGGGTGATTATTATTTCTGCGGGAATGACTAAAGCATTGATCCTGCGATTGTTTCATTTTCTTATCAATTCTTGCAATTTATATTGGTTGTTTGGCTTCTTTGCATTTTGGGTCAAGCGAGCAAACTTCATCGATCCCTTGATTGTCTTTTCCTAGCTTGTGCTTGTTACTCGAGTGAGAAAATATTGAGCTCAGTATCATGTTGCCAAATGTGAGAGTGCATGATATTTGGAAGTGATGATTGCATTGGCAGTAGCCAAAAATGGTCTTCCCGGGATAATTGGCATAGTTGGGCCCACTTTATGTGTGGCTCGGTATCAAGCACTGCAAAGTCTTGGGTAGTATAATTTGTCTACCTTTACAGAGACATCCTCGACTATTCCCTTAGGAATTTTCCGCAGTCGATCAGCGATGACAAAGTGATGTTGGTAGGTTTGAGCTCCCTAAACCCTAGCTATGTGGGTATGGCGTAGGTTTACTTGGCCCCCAAATCTAGCGGTGCTTTGTCTATGCAAGTCACAGTGTTATTTGAATTGTGGGGATCCACGGATCTTTATGTATTTGGCCAGGGTCTTGCTGCGGATTATAGCGACTTGCTCAGTTAGGAAGGCTTTCTTTTCAATGCCTAGCCCTTTCTTAACTGTGCACAGGTCCTTCAAGAACTTTGCATAGGTTGGGACACCTTGTCATATGACGATTAGAATGTTTACCTTCACTTTGCCTTAGCACCTCCCAATTTCAGCTTGGTTTTGGGATTTTTTCTTACCTCGCAATGCTTGCCCAGGGAAATAGAGGGGGCATGGCTTTCTTCACTGGATCTTCACTGATAATTACCCTCTCAAGTTCAGCTTCCTTTTCCTTGCATGTTTCTTATTGTGATTATAGGCCTTGGTTGCTCTCTCTTTTCCACTCCTCAGAGTGATGTTAGCTTTTCACTTCATCCATCCCTGGGTTGCTGGATGAACCTACCTCATGGACTCCTTTTGGATTTAGCAATGTTTGGGAAGGGAACCTTCCTCTCTCCTGTACCTCTAGGTTGTTGATCTTTGTGATTGAATCTGTAGGTTATCAATTTTCTGATTAACGTTGCTCAAGCCATATATTCTTTTTTGTTCAATGTACTTTCTACAGTATCAATTCTTTGTGCCAATTGTACGTTGATCCCCTTTTGTTCTTCCACAAAATTGCCTACCACCTTGCTCAAATTCAATATAGCTTGTTCAACAGGAGAAGAGGATGATGATGGCTGTGGTTGAGATGAGGAACCAAACTGTTGTTTGGCGCAGGGGAACACGTAGGCGGGAGTTAGGTTTTCGAAGGAGATTGGGGTGATTCTTCCAATTGGAATTATCACGTATTACCATTATGGGGCATTAGGTTATGGCTTGTATTGTACTTGCATTAGCATGCTGACGTCAAATCCTTCAACGAGGGGGAATTCGAATAGTGTTCTCTGGATGGACGATGGAGCTGACAATTGATGCATGGGTTGCTTTGTGCGGTATTTTCGATCCGCACTTTTGCACTCATGGAGCCTTTTTCCTTCCAGTTCTTCCATCTTCCTAGCTAGGGTTGATATTCTTGCTTTCATTTCCATATCTTCGGAAAGTGCATAAATGCCTCCCCTTTGGTGGGTCGAAGGCTTCATTCCTTCAGCTTCCCTTGGATTGATCCTGACCCTTGGAAGTTTTGCCACATAATTGAAATCCATGGCTTCATCTAGTTTTGCTCAAAAATCACCTCCACACATGGTTTCTAGCAGTTGCTTCATGGCAGGGGACATACCATCATAAAAATGATTCACTAGCATCCATGTATCAAAACCATGGTGTGGACATGCATTGATGGTCTCCATGAATCTTTCCCAACACTGATAAAACTTCTCATTGTCAAAGGCTGAGTAGGTGTAGATGCATGCTGTTGTTGGTCTTGGTTGTACTGAAGAACTTCTTCAATAACTCAGCTTGGAGTTCGGCCCAATTCCTAATTGTCCTTGGCTTAAATGAATTGAGTCAAATTTTGGCCTTATCTTTCAGTGTCAGGGGAAATGCTTTCAACTTGAGCAAATCCATGTCGGGCACTCCTTCCTTAAAAGTTGTGCATACTTCCTCAAAATCCCGTATGTGTGAATATGGATTTTCATTTTCCATACCATGAAATGTGGGAAGCAGGGGCACTAGGTAGGGTCTCACTGCTACATCCGGCGGGAGGTATGATCTGAAAGACACTAACTCACAGGAAGGTGTATGTGATCCCTCTACGTCGATTTTTGCAGTTTGTTGTTGGATTCCATAGGGAGTGCTTGTTGACTTTGTTGTTCCTCAGGTAGAGGATCCATTTGGTCTATTTATCACACGATTTCACATGCTGCCCTTGTGCCTCACTCTTTGCAATCCTACCTGATATCCCTCATCCCGTTGCTGCATAAACACCTGTTACACAAAATGGCACAAGCGAAGAACAAAACTTGCCAATGGATCAGTGTTAGCTAGAACAAAAATTAAGCCCGTGAATCTAACTTGATTTGATAGCTGCTGCGTGAAAACTTGGTTCAAACAGTAATTCAAAAGAGTTTAAGGTGCGGCAACATAATGTGGATTCTGAGTACATATCAACTCATCATCAGTGGTTGCCATCCCGAAGCGGTGCCATTTTGATTCGTGCCACGGTAGGGTGAGCGGAATCAACAAAATTTGGTTCCTATGTTCCTCCTACTGCCGTAGTCAAGCTACTGCAGTATAGCGGTCTAGGGTCGAACACGAGGATGGGTTTTCATCCCACAAATGATTCGCATTTATGTTTGAAAATGGTGAGACTTTTGTTTGGATTTTTGGATTTGCATCAAAAACAGGGGAGTTGGTTGTTTACTAAGTAACTGAAGTGGCTTAAATTAAGGTGTGAAATGATAACCTTGAAGGCTTGTGTCACTAGCTTGATAAAATGGGGTTTTTAAGATGTCCTCGGGTTATTTCCTCGCATTAGGACAAATGACATATAAATTAAGCCAATAGGATCTTTGTTAACTATAAACCTAACCACTGAACCACTCCTATTTGAGTCCAATCAAATACTAAGCATTCAATGTCCCAATCAGTTTGAAACCCTAGCATTTAACCTCATTTCAATGGCTCGTAAATGACATCTAAAGGATATCAGTGCATCTACCATTAAGAATGCACTGAACCCTAAAGCATGACAAGTATTGACCAAAGGAAAGACATTAAATAGCATTAAACCCTAGTTTGGAAAGTTTGGAACCATAAATGCCGTACGTATCATTAAAGCATGAGGACCTTTGCCAAACCACCAGCAACCAAACTGGCAGCCACTCCTCTTCAGGCTTTGAGGCTTAGCCAAGCATCCCTTGAGTTGTGTCATCCTCAGGGAGGTGTGTTTGAGGCCAGAAAATGAGAAAAAGAGGAGAAGAAGAAGTAAAATGTAACTAAAAACTAAAGCTGCGGGAAAGCTTGCATAAAATGAAAAATTAGGGTTACAAAGTTATAAGGTGGCTTATAGCCAACCCAAATGTGTGTGAAATGGCAAAATTGCCTAAATATGAAATTACAATAGGGACAAAATGGTAATTAATCAAAGCGTGGTCGTTTGGGTCGAAAACATCAAAAACATAGGGGATGGGTTTGTATGCGGGGGAATTTAGCTAGCATAGCGAAATTCCCATGCAAGCTAGCGAGAGGCTTATTTAACTAAGCGAGAAAATATAGGCACATAGCAAGAATTAAAACTCGCTATGCACGAGTAATTTTAAGCTAAGCTAGCGAAATTTCGCTAACTTAGCAAAAATTAGGTGCATGACAAATTCCGCTAGGATAATGAAATTTTACAGCAATCCTTGCCATTCGCAATATAAGCGAAATTCTGGTTTTTCCTCTATTTTGCTCACATCTTCTTTTCATCAATTCCACTCCATATTTCTTCATTTTTGGGTGATGATATCACTTTGAATCCTCAACATTTAGCACCAACTCAACATCAAACTTGAAATTATTGGTTGAGGCTCGCGCGAAACACTGCAAAAAATTACCAAAACAAACTCAAATGGGATCGGTGGTACTAAGTGGACACGCACATGACAATTGGCTCAATTCATATGATTAGTGCACAAAAGCACTTTTCGAACCTATCTTGAATAGAGCTCAAAATAGCACTTTTAGTCTTAATCAAGTACTCGACCTTGCTGTGCATTGAGCAGTTCCGTAGCCAAATGTATCGGATACTTGTTCTTGATCGTGACTTTATTCAGTGCTCGGTGATCCACACACATCCGAAACGTCCCATCTTGCTTCTTCTAAAACGGCATCAGTGCTCCATACGGCGCTTTGGAGTCTTCCGGAGCCAGACCCGCATCTAGCAGCCGTCAATTTCTTCCTGACTCTCACCGGCTCACGGTGGGAGTCGGCGATAAGGAGCTTGGCGGGAGGTCGACCTGGCACGAGCTTTATCCTGTAATCCGTGCTGCAGTGGCGGCTTCTTAGGCAACTTCGGGAGGCATAACATGGCGAATCTCGCCGATGTAGAGGTACATGGCATACGGCGCCGACTTGCTTGTCAGAAGCGATCGATCATTACCGTGACATATGTGTACTTCATACTTCCTAAGGCCTTTCTCAGTTCGGGGCAAACAAGGTCTTCTCCTGAAGGTCTCTTAGGCGACCTGGCGATCATAGGCCCCCTGGCATGGTTGCTTCTCATGTGATCAACCGGTCCATTCAAATGCGGCCAGCAAGGCTACCTTGGCTCTTTAGGAAGAAATGGAATTTGCCTAAAATGAAATCAAAATCATCGAGAAGGAACAGGAAGTCTACTCGTGCCTTTCTAATCCCCATTTGAATTGCCATGTTCTTCGCCATACCATCGTCTCTTGTGCCCGTTTGTTACGACTTGAGCTTCTTTGTCATCTTTAAGCGAGCTTCAATCAGAGTCCCAGTACGCCCTCGCTGTTGTCTGGTGTGGGTCGCCCCACCTTCTGTCTGCCATAATTTTACTTTCCGATTCGGCAACTCAACATACATCGGAGTCCTACGTAGATCGCGCCTGGCTTTGTTGCATTCAACAACTGAAGAGGGTTGGCTCTTGTAGGGATCTCTACCCCGCTATCTTCCCCGTCTTCGGCCATGAGTGCATTGAGCTTCTCCTTCTTTGGGCAATCCCTCGCTCGATGTGGCCCATCACAGATAAAGCATCTCGATGGCCCTGTAGTTTGTGAGGAAGTCCCCTTCTCCCCCACTTTAGCCTGCAAATCCCGCGGCTTCTTCCAACCCTTGCCTCTACTCTTGGAGGTCTTTCCATCTGACTTCCGGTTCGACCCTTTGCTATGGCCTTTCCCCTTTTAGGTGGGAGTAGAGGAAGAGGTCACTCCCCAATAGTCGGATAGGCAATCATTGCTACCATGGCGAGGAGAGTCTTGGACACGCCGCCTCGCCAGTTCGGTTTGAGTGACCACTATGACCAGGACATGAAGTTGAATGGCTTGCCGACCGGACATGTCCTTGATGTCAGGATCCAGCGAGCTAAACTCTTTCACGCTAGTCCTGGCCGAGCCCATCTGCTTCAATTTCTTGAGACTCCTCGCCATCCATGGCTTGTGTTCGTGGGTAAGCCCGATCCTTCAACTCCTTTTTTAAGATCTCCGTCTCGATCTTTGGTCGACTAAGCGGCGACATCGTCGCTCGTTGCAGTCGTGCAAAGCACTGCATCACCTGTAAAATACATAGTGGTTATCGTTACTGTTCACCCATCGGTATTGGCGATGATGATATTGCTCCATAATCCCGAAGGAAGTTCTCCAAGTCTTTTAACGTTCCGCACGCCACAGAGCTTGGGCTCAGTCTTAGCACCTTTGCGGGGAGCGGATCTGCGGTGGTGTGCCACGCATTCCTTTAGTAACCACAATCTCCCCCCTCTAGAAGTCCCCGATCCGCTCCTCGAACTCCTCGATCATAGCACGCATTGGTCATGGAATGGCCCATCCGTTCTAAGCGGCTTTCTCGGGTCTCCATCGATTCACGTTGTGAGTCAAGCAGCAGGACGACATCAGCGATCTGAGTCGAAAGGTAGTGTCGCCTGATTCTTTGTGCTATCTCCTCGTCATGCTGGACACTGTGGGTGCCTACCTCGGCCTCTATCCTTGCTACTTGCTTTTGCAGTGCATCAACCGTCATCCTGCATTAGCCATGGTGGCTCTACGATGCAAACTTAGCTACGTGCAAGCGTCACGCCCTCTTTTGGCTCGTATGCGGCGCTGAGAGACACCAGGCCAGCCTTCTCCGATGCCTCACAGATTCTCTCGAACACAAGGCTTGCGGGGCCTCTCCCCTGACTCATTTATTAGCTACTAAAATACAAGACAATCTTACAAAGGCTCCCATATCTGGGATGCTCTGGCACTACGTGGATCGACTCAGTACATGAATTAACCCAGTAGGCACGCGGGCCCTTTATATAGGATCTTTCGAGGCGATCCCCAGTCTGATAATGACTAAGAGTCTACTCTAACCACAGTCTTGAATCCGGTAACAAGCGCTTGATCCTTCCCACTCTAGGAGTCCTGACTGAATGAAACTCCTATACACAGCCACGCAATTCCCACCAGGAGTAGGAGTCCTTCCCGCCTAGGAGTCTGTCCCGCCTAGGAATCCTTCCCTTTGAAGTCTTTCCAGGAGTCCCGGCCACGCAGGAGTCTTTCCCTTTTTAGAAGTGAGTCTTCAGCCTAGAGTCCTTCAGCCCGAAGTCCTTCTGTATAGGACTCCTTGGGCGGAATCCTTGTTTTCGGTTAGGAAGCTTGCTGCCCAAGGCTCTATGCTTAAATATTACTGACATTCCCCACACTGATTCCGCTTGCCTCAAGTGCCACGCCCCAGGCTCCCTCTAAGCCGTGAGTGCCGTGATAGCCACTATGCGCGTCGAGCAGTTGCGCGCGGCTTCCTCATGTGCGTGCTTGGCTCCACGCTTTGTGCCTCAAAACACTTGTTTCCATCTTCGCTCTGCTTCGACATTTCCTTAGGCGGCCATGGCCAAGGCGCGTTTCATGCCGCATGGGACTAGTGTTATCTAGTCGATGGGCTGACAGTAGGCCACTATCCTACCATCGAAAGTTGATTGGGCAGATATTTGAATGATGCGTCGCCAAGATCGATGGTCGCATATCTATCGAAGCATCATTAATCATCGTAGCAGCCAGCATAGCCCGCGCCGACCTTTATCTAATAAATGCATCCTTCCAGAAGTCGGGTTTGTTAGTATGTATTAGCTCTAGAATTACTACGGTTATTCTAGTGAAGGTACCATCAAACAAATCCATGAACCCAAGTTTAATGAGCCATTCGCAGCTTTGCACGCCTAAATTATTTCATACTTACACATGCATGGCTTAATTCGAGACAAGCATATGCACTACCGAAGGATCAAACTGTGCAGCATTCTGTGTAGTCGTCGAACCGCGATGCACCTAGCCTAGACCACAATGGGTGGCAGGAGGGCAAAGCGGAGCCGATCGTCGTACATACGCGTCTAGCGATGAAAGCATAAGCTCGGGCAAGAGTGTGATCATTAGATCCCATGCCCGTGTTAAGATTCCGCATCCGAAAGATTTGTTATCATGGCCCATTGTGAAACCCTTCGCATGGTCACACGATGGGGAGTACATGGAGCACGATGATCGCTTGCAAGGTCCACCTGCCCCCCATGAGCAGAGCTAGGTGGAGAAAGGCAACATTCGAGAGAAAATTCCATCGATTGGGAAGGCAACACAGGAACCATTATGCTGATGCCCAAGGCTTGATTCAAGGGCTTTGTAGCTAGAATGAGGAGGGACATAGGGCAATAGTCGTTGCACGAGCAAGGAGCCTACCAAATTCCACATTACCCAAACACCACTACACACCATCGTTGACTACAAGATGCACCCACACACCGAACCGTGATTCAGTTGGGAGTCAATTTCCGATACACACGGAAGCAGCAAGTGATGCCTCAGAAGTACTCATTGTAGGCATGAGAAGAATGATAATACTATTTCCAAGCCACCAATAGTTGGTCAAGCAAGAAAAGACAAGCCTAGACAAGATTGAAAGTCTAAGCAGGTCTAAGCCACTCATGTCTAGCAATGAACTATGCCGTAGGCACCGCGGTTCAGCATGGCATGACACTAGGCCGAGGCATCATGCCTAGGCATGCACTCGCCAAGGCACCTTGTCTAGGCATGTCATGGCACTAGTCAGAGGAACCGTGCTTAGGTAAGGCACTAGGGAGAGGAACCGTGCCTAGGCAAGGAACTAGGCCAAGGTACTGTGCCTAGGCAAGGCACTAAGCTAAGGAGCCTTGCCTAGGCAAGGCGCTAAGCCGAGGAACCATGCCTAGGCAAGGCACTAGGACGAGGCACCATGCCTAGGCATGGCACTAGCACCGTGCCTGGCATGCACCAAAAGTCGAGGCACGTGCTCTGCTACGCACCAGGGGCCGAGGCTTCATGCCTAGGCCTCGCACTAGGACAGCAGATCGCCCAGCCAAGGCACTAAGCTGAGGCACCATGGCTAGTGTGGAACGAGAGTGCATGCTTGCAACGTGCGGGGAACATCCGTCTATAGGCTTGGGCGGCAGGGAAAGCTAAAAGATATGCCTTAGGCAACGTAGCTCCATTAGCACCCGCATGGGAGAGCTTAGTAATCTGGTCATTGTCTGTTCACCAATCTGGCGTTTCAGGGCTTGCGGTGGCATATAGTACGCCCACAATGAGTGGTACGGGTGTGTGCATGCCAGGGGCAAAGACGTTAAAGGCGCCGGGCCTAGGCCTGTGCGCCGCTGCTCCATAGAGGCAATCACCCCCTCCCCCCTTAAAGAGCAATATAAGCCTTTTTGGAAAAATCTGGATGAGACATCACACATGCTTGAGGAGACATAATGGCATATTTTAACTAGGAAAGCGATTTTAGTCCCGTTTTTTTTTTTTTTTTTTTTTTTTTTGCACATTCTCTTTATAATAATTATACATGGCCAAGGAAAAAAGAAGAAAAAAATTTGGGTGCAGAAAATATTTATTTTTATTTATTTACTAAAAAAATAGGGGAAAATAGGTAAAAATAGGAGAAAATAGTAAAAATATTTTTAAAATTCATTTTTCACATGGGAAGAATATTTGGGACCAGAATTGATCGATTTGAAATGGAGGAGATATTTTATTTTTATTTATTTACTAAAAAAATAGGCGAAAAATAGGGGGAAATAGGGGAAAACAGGGGAAAATTAGGGAAAATTAGGGGAAAATAGGGGAAAATAATTGATTTAAGATTTGACTACTGGAATGCAATATTTTACTATAAAATATTAATATTTCATAATAGTTTAAATGAAAAAGTGTTAATTTTAATTTTTTTTTTCTATAAAAATATAGGAATATAGGGAAAACATAGAAAGGTATTGAAAACACATTTTTTGTCCAGAAGATACATGCTCTTGAACAAATGAATGAGGAAGAAACAATGGAATAGAAACGAGCATGGTTAGGGAAGCGCTTAAGGCATCGGTGTGGAAAGCCATCAATATTGTCGGGTGCAATGGCATGGAGAACAACAAGGGTTGTGGAACCATCAATATTGAAAATTACATTTCTCGCACAATGGAATCCAAGTTATCGCATGGCTGATTCGTACACAAGAGGATCCGAATCAACAAAATTTGTTTCCTATATTCCTCCTACTGCCGTAGTCAAGCTACTGCAGTATAGCGGTCTAGGGTCGAACACGGGGATGGGTTTTCATCCCACGAATGATTTGCATCATGTTTGAAAATGGTAAGACTTTTATTTGGATTTTTGGATTTGGGTAAAAACAGGGGAGATTGATTGTTCACTGGTTAACTGAAATGGCTTAAAATGAAGTGTGAAATGGTGACCTTGAAGGCTTGGGTCACTAGCTTGATAAAATGGGGTTATTAAAGTGTCCCTAAGTTATTTCCTGCATTAAGGGCAAATGACATAGTCAAATCCAAAACCGGATCTTTGTTTAGCTATAAACCCAACCCTAAAAACACTCCTTATTCGAGTCCAATCATATACTCGAACATTCAATGTTCCGGGGCCATTTGAAAACATAGCATTTAACCTCATTTCAATGGCTCAGAATGACATCTAAAGAATGCTGGGTATCTAATATTAAGAATGCAATCAACCCTAAAGCATGACAAGTATTGACGAAAGGAAAGGCATTAAATAGCATTAAACCCTAAGTTTGGAAAGCCTGAACCATAAATGCGCACTGCTTTCATTTAAAGCATGAGGACACCGCTAAACCACCAACAACCAAGCTAGTAACCTCCCCTTCAAGGCTTTGATAGGCCAAGCATCCCTTGAGTTTTTCATCCTCAAGGTGGTTTGGCAACCAAGAAAAATGAGAGAAAGAAGAGAGAGAGAAGAGAGCAAATGTAACCTAAAACCAAAGCCGGAAAGCTTGGAATAAAAGCGTTAGGTTACAAAGTTATATGCGGCTTATATAGCCAACCCAATTGTGTGAAAAACCAAAATACCTAAAATATGATTGCTACCAGGGACAAAATGGGAATTATACAAAACGAGGTCGTTTGGAATAAAAATATAGGAATTACCGCGCAGCTGAATTTCGCTATGATAGCGAAAAAATGTGCATAGTGAAAATTTCGCTGGGATTGCGAAATTTTCGCAATGCATAGCGAAAATCATGTTTGCCTCCTGCATTGCCTCTGCATCCAGTTCAGCTTCTAATTCATCACTTTCACTTGACATTTCTTCATTTTAGGTATTGTACCGAGAATTCTCGCAGATTCAAGACTAACACGGCCAAGCTTGCCGACGTGTTCCCAATACCGTAAACTACCAAAACAACCTCAAACCAAATCAATAGCACTGCAGACCTCGCATTACGTCAATTGGCTCAATTCATATGGTTAGTGCGCAAAAGCACTCAAACCTATCTTAAATAGGTCTGGGTACAAGACTGGCAATTAATCACACCCCCCAACCGACACGTTGCTAGTCCCTTAGCAATGCTAAAAACAATTAAGGTATGCATGCCGTGCTTTTACAAAAAGTGTATATTGTTCAAAAAGTGTGTGTATACGTAGGGTCTTGCCTTCAGTACGAACAATTTCGACCGCACGAAACCATCAGCGAGAACAAATGCCATATAAGAATAGAAGTTTTAGGCAACATCGTCCCAAAGGAGGTCAACCTGAACTTCCACCAAAATCTAATTGTTCTTAAGGTAACCAGTTTGCATCAATAAGTTGCAAAGTTATTCCCTCCCCCCAACCTAGCTACTTCCATGGCCTTAAACTGTTGACCAACCTAAATAGGACCAGCTACACTTTTATTTCTTCTTGATTGTATCATAGGTGCAATGCTAAAACTCCGACTTCACCAAAGTCCGTGGTAACGGGGGTCCACCGATGACTCCCAACCACTAAGGTTTAGGGCATCAAGCCAAAATGATCGACTGACCACAAACTCTACAGGCTTCACCCCGGGCTTCGAATGACTTCGAGAATTAAGCACCTACAACCCGCTAAACTCCACCCATCCACCCTTGTAGCGAACACTAAGTCCATGACTCCCAACCAATTACAGTTTGAAAGCACGGCTTTAAAGGCTACCACATCCCCCTGACCGTGTTCCGGTTTCAAGGCAAAGCGTCACGCTTTTATTCTTCTTTTTCTTTCTTTCTTTTTTCATTTTGCTTTTTCTTTTCTTTTTCATTTGGAAGACTACATTGTCCTCATTCACGGGTAACACAAACCTATTATGAGTCGTCGACAGATCTAAGGTCGGCTTTGCAAAGTGGGAAAAGGTATATAGCTTCTCAACCTTTTGGTAAAAACTGATGTGCAGTGTGTGAATTAGTTAAAGGTGGATATGTACAAGGCCAACACGCCGTGGAACTTCACCACCAAAAACTTAATCATGCATGGAATCGTTCTAGCATTATCGTGACATACAGGGCTTCAATTCTTCAACTAAAGGCAAGAGTAGAAACACAAAAATAAAGGCACAAAAAAAATAATTTGCAAAGGTGTACGAAACTGCAAATAATGCTATAAAGCTTTTGATATAACCAAAGTGGCTAATATGCTATTGCTTAAAATAGCTAACATAATTAAAAGTATCAATTTACTTACTATCGGCTAATACATGTATCCTATATAATCCTATACAAAATGAGCAGGCAGTTGATAAAGCAAAAAATATGATAGGAGACACTCCTAACTCTAACTTTTCCTCCCAACCACAGTATAAACATGTCTCTATCGGGTAGGGATGGGAATGTTAGAGGAGGGAGTGTGACCACCTCACTCTCGTGGTGGTAGATGCCTGGATCCGGGTCGCCATGGGCGACAAGCAAGATGTCCAAGGAGGTCGCACGGATCGGTCTCGAGTAGTCTCGTGTAGCTCATGAGGACCGAGGTGACTCATGATCCGAAGAAGCATTGATTAGTGCCCAAAAAGTGCTATTTTGAACCCTATATTTGATAGGTTTTGAGTGCTTTTTGAGGACTAATCATGTCATTTATGCCAATTGAAGTGTTCAAGTCTTCTTAGTATCACTTATGCCGTTTAAAGGTTATTTTCGGGTTGTTTTCAGTGTTGCTGCGACTGGGAGTTCGACATCGAGACATATGATGAATCATGAAGATTTAACTCAATTGTCAGCCATCAAACGTACTCAAAAATCAAAGAAAGAATGAAGGCAAAGTGATGGAAATCATAAAGAGAGGATGAAGGTGCAAAGGATGAATCAATCCAGTGGTCCCTAAGATTATAAAATTTCATTCGGATTATGAGAATTTCGCAACCTTAGTGAAAATTTCGCAATCTTAGCGAAATTACCACACTCGCTAGACACCAAGAATTTCGCTAGGCACTGTTCCTAGCGAAATTTTGCATTTTCGCTATTCGGTGATTTCGCTAATACGAAATTCTCGCCGTCTAGCGAAATTTTTATCTTAGCGAAATTCACGCCTTGTCATGCTTTTTTGTAATCACGCAACCGACTTCACTCTTGGTGTATTACTCTTGTCTCCTAAAATTAGCCAAATCTTGTTAGGCTTTATGGTATTTTCATACATCAAGTGGCCTATATAAGCTCCCCTCCCATTTCAGAACCCTAAGCAACAAATTGAGGAAGAAATTTTTGCTAAGTTTTTAGTTTTTGTAAATATCTTTCGTAGCTTTAGTTAGGGTTTGGTGTTTCTCTCTTCTCTCTCCTCTTTCCCTTATTTTCTTGGCTGCCAAACACCCTCTGAAATGATAACTCAAGAGATGTCGCGTTTCTTTTTCAAGGTTAAGGAAGCTAGCTTTGGCGCGGCTTATGTGTTTGTCCTCTTGTATTAAAAGCTACGTGTACTGTGTTTATGGCCCTATCTTCAAAATAGGGTTGAATAGCATTGAATGTTATTGATTTGGCCAATACTTACTATGCTTGTGATGCTGTATACTTATCATAGATGCACTGTGGTTTTTTAGATGGTCTTTACGAGCCACTGAAATGATATTTAATGTTAGGATTTCAAACTGTAAAAGGACCATAGATGCATGTTACCTGTGTTAACTCAAATAGGAGTTGTTTTTAGGGTGAGGTTTGCTAGTTAAACATAGATCCGGTTATGGCTAGGACTATAGGTCAAGCCATCATAACGCGAGGATAAAACCCGAGGACACTTGTTTGCCCTAAGTTACCGAGTTAGTGACCTAAATCTTCAAAGCAACTTTTCACACATCACTTTCGCCTTTACAATTTCTCAAGATTTAAACTACTTCCACTGCTTTGAAAACAAAAATCCAAAAGTCCAAATAGAAAGCCTTACCTTTTACATTCTATGCAAATCATTCTGTGGATGAAAACCCATCCCCTCTGTTCAATTTAGACTACTCATATCGCAAAGAGCTTGACTACAAGTAAAGGGAGGAACTGCTTAGGTATATAAATATTGTTGATTCGCCACCCTATTGTGGCACGACCAAATGGCGCCGTTGCTTCGGGATGCAGGTGCCAAACTACGAATGATAGTGTCATATACTGACTCAATGGCAAAGGAGCAATCTTTGACTTTTGAACCCACAGAATCAGAGTCATCTCACTGCAGCACCTCATCGCTTTTATATATACAAATGGGCTATTTTAGCTAACCCTAACCTTTTATGCTGGTTTGTGCTCTTTACTGTGTCTCGCCTTGTGTAACAACAGGTATGCAAGCATGGGACAGAGGAACTTCAGACTCGCATAGAATCAAGACAATAACCCGACTCCAGCCAATAGTCAGCACACACCGATACTACGGATCCACTAATTCGAAACAACAGTCACTGAACCCTAATGAATCCAAATGTTCTATAGAACCATGAGGGATCACATCCACCCTCCTGCAGTTAGTACCCCATCCCATATCATTCCTCTTGTCAAGATGCAGCAGTTGAGGCCATATTTGGTAAATTCTACTCCCACATATCATGCAGGTATGGAAAATGAAAATCCATACACTCATATAAGGATTTTGAGGAAGTATGCACTACCTTTTAAGGAAGGTATGATGGACATGGATTTGTCAAGCTAAAACATTTATCGACCCTAAAGGACAAGGCCAAGATTTGGCTAAACTCACCGAGGCCTAGAACCATTAGAATTGGGCCGAGCCAGCAGGAAGAATTCTCGAAGAAGTTCTTCGCTCATAAGACTAATAATTTGAAAGACAAATTTACACCTTGCCTCAGATGGTGAGAGGTTTTATCGTTGGTTGAGAGATTTATGGAGACCATCAGGCATGCCCACATCATGGGTTCGACATGGATGCTTCGGTAAACCATTTCTATGGTGGTATGTCTCTCGCTATGAGGCGTTTTTGGAAACCATGTGTGGAGTAGACTCTTCGGGCAAGCATCCCGACGAAGCCATGGATTTTTTAAATACGTGGCTGAAACTTCTAAGTGTCAGATGAGCCAAACCCTAGGGAAATGGAAACAATGAGGCCTTCTACCAACCCTAGAGGAGGGATTTATACACTGCCAGAGGATATAGAAATGAAAGCTAGGATTTCAACCTTAGCTAGGAAGGTGGAGGAGCTTGAAGGAAAAAGGCTCCATGAAGTGATATGCAAGTGACTGAAAATCCCGCACACACCAATCTCACGTACTTCACTTCCAATCCTCAGACACCAAAGAACAAAGTCCTATGGCTCCCTACAACAAGGATTTGATGTCGAATGTGCAAATAATGTAGACAATATAAGCCACCACAACCCAATGTCTACGCGGAAATACTCTACACCCAATTGGAGGAATCAATTTAACCTTTCCTGAAACCCACTCCCTCGCTATGTACTCCTGTGCCAAACCACAGTTTGGTTCCCAATTTCAACCACAACCACCACTCATCCTCATCTTCCGTGGGAACGCTTCATTTTAAATTTGAGTAAGGTGGTAGGCAACTTTAGAAGAACAAAAAGGATCAATGTGCAATCGGCACAAAGGATTGATAATTGCAGAGCACAATCGAACAAGATGATAGATGGGTCGAGAGCAATCTTAACCAGAAAATTGACAACCTACATCTAATCGCCTCAAGATCAACAAGTTGCTGGAGGTACAAGAAGGAGGAAGGTTCCCCGCCCCAAACAAGGCAAACCCAAAGGGGAATCCATGAGGTATGATCATCCAACACCAGAATGATGAGGTTAAGGCTATGCAATTCACTAAGAAGTGGAAAAGAGTCGATCAACCCATGCCAAAGTCCGTTGAAGAATCCAATCGTGAGGAGAATTGCACCAGCATATTCTCCTAAAGGAAGAGGAATACCGTGATACCACCTTCATTTCCATACAAGCACTTAGAGGTAAGAAGAAGGCATCTCACAGCGTGCATTTTGCAGGTCTTAAGGCAAGCGGTTACTAACATACCTCTATCGACATAATCAAACAAGTCCCGTTTATGCAAAATTTTTGAAAGATCTTTTGCACAATTAAGAAGGGATTAGGCATCGGGAAGAAGGCATTTCTCACCGAAAGCAACTCAAGTGCCATAATCCAAAGAAAATAATTCGTCAAACACAAGGATCCAGGATCTCCCACAATTTCACCAATGCTGAAGTGCATAGACAACCATCTTGATTTAGGAGCCGTTGAGAACCTAATGTCAGATTCGTGATAAGGCGCTATGTTTAGGTGTGAACTTAAACCTACCAACATCACACTATCATTGGCCGATAGATTCCAGAAAAATCTCCTAAGGATAGTTGAGGATGTCTTGGTGAAAATAGACAAATTCTACTACCCAAGATTTTGGTAAAGGTTTTCGACACTCGAGCCAATTGCAAGTGAACCCAATCATGTTCCAATCATCTTAGGAAGACCATTTCGCCACAAAGAAATGCACACAATTGCCTAATGGAGTCATGCAACTTACCTTGGTAACATGACCATGGGAGTTGAACATCTTTCATCTCGAACAACAAGCAAAGTTGCTAGAACATGAAAATCAAATAACTGATGAAGTTGTTTCTAAATGTTCGTGATGTGTATTAATAAAGGTCCGTGAATTGTGGAGTAATCACCAAGGAGATGAAGAGATATTGGTCTTGCCATCAACACCCACCGCAATAAATTGCTCAATTCAAAGCCATCGAGACCACTTCAACAAATGGGCACCCAAAACAATGGAGTCAACCCAGGCTACTGCATGAGTTGAGGAGATCATTCTCCTTGACCCCCCTTGAATAATTTTTGAGAATGAGCTGGTTCGGTGTTTTCAAAAACCGAATTGCAGTTCATAATTTTTTCTTTTTGTTTTAATTCAGTCAATTTTAACATTTTTAGTTATTTTTGGAAAAAATTTTAATTTATCAGTTTTCCACGTTTTAGTACTTTGTTTTTATACTATAGTACTTAGTATTAATTTTTACTTACGCTTCTTTATAAATAGTAAATTTTATTATAATAATTTTTATTTCATATATTAGGTCATAATAATATAGTACTTCTTTGAATTTCAGAAGAAGAGGGCCAAATTCGCTAAAAATAGCGCTAAAAATGGTACGGAGACCTGGCTTCCACAAACAAGCCTATTTAAACTGGGGCGGGTTGTCCATTTTTCCACTTAATGCCTCCCCTCAGAAACTCGAGTTCCCCAAATTTCGCCACCATTGCCATCGCCATCGCCGGAAGGCGCCTTTGTTCGACTGAGTCACTAATACCGCTTAATTCGCAAGATTCTGCTCTTGCCGGGCGCTCTGGGGCCTCACTCGACCGAGTTTCCGTCGATCCCCGACCGAGCTCTCCACTCTAGCTTGCATCAGCCACGTCGCGCACGAGCCCCGACCGTCTCACACGGAGTCGCATCCCAAATTCGAGCCACCTCTAACAGCCTCAAGAGCCTCACTCGCCGCGCTCTCAGTGACCCTCTTGCCCGTGGTTCGGGCCATTTTTGCCTCGCTCAAGATTTGGTCCCCACTCGAGCCTTATTTGGCTATTTTAGAGCCTATTTCGGCAGCCTGAGCCCTAGCTCATCCGTTTGTTTCAGAGTGATTCACTTACCTCCAAAGGAGCCTCGCCCGTAGATACAGAGCTCTCAAATTGCATTTTCAAAGAGTCGAGCCTCTTCCAAAAGATTTTATTCAGATTTTAGATATGGTTCGCACTGGTGGGTCCCGCCGGCCGCGGTTAGATTCAAGACACCCGAGAGAGAGGTCTCAGCCCGGTCCCATTCCAAGACTGACACGGCCCTCGAGGCAAGACCGAGGAGCCTCAGATTTCTCACAAGTATCGACACCTGATGGGACCCTGCCCCATCACCCGTACCCCGAGGAGAGTTAGGAGGCCCGGGCCTGCCGGCCCGCACATCCAGCCCCTGGGCTATCATCTTCCCTCACGCGCCCATCACCACATCACGCGAGGCTTACATCATCGCCTCGTTGTCACTCCGCTCCGTGGATCAGGAGGTCATTGCTCGTGTGGCACCCCATTCCGGGGGAATACCGCACTACATTCGAGGGACTTTCATCGTGAGTCATTCACGATGTCTCTACACGAGGGCCGATCCCGCATTTAGGAGTCCATGAGATTGATCTGAGATTATTCATCATCGCTCTTCATGACCTCGAGGCAAAGATATTACCCACTTGTTTCGCGGTCAGCAGCTCTATCATTCCCATGACATCTCGAGGAGCAGAGATGGTCACGGAGCTTTAGTTCTCTATTGATGATCGCCATGAGTACCGAGCTACCGATATTTCAACATTTTAAAGTTCGCGTATACGGCCAATGTAGAGGGTTATAGAGATTGGGCCCACCCACCTCATCGAGATGGTTCCAAGCACTCGGCCGTAGACACCACAAACCGGGACTCCAAGATTTACAGAGGCAGCCCGCCTCGTATGCCGGGGCTGATCGACCACTTATTCCCGGACGGTCTGCTCCGCTACAAAGATTACTTGCAAATAAGGGAGCCATCTGAGGCTCTTACCTGATCTCTGAGGATATCGTTCAAATTCCTCTGAAATGGGTGATGACCTCCTTGATGCATTTCGGCGATAGCTATCCATCTAGTTGCTCGGTGCTGAGCGTAGAGTCTTCCGTTGCTGATGTCGAGACTACTCTGTCAGGTTCTAGAGCATTTGGGATTCCTAGAGGAGCCCAGGATTTAGAGGAGGATTAGATGCCCTCCCTCGGTCTCCCTACAATGAGTAGTGGATGACTATGCCCGTATCTTTCCATCTCCGACAGCTAGACCAGAGGAGGTAACGGACGTGGTCGAGACTCCCACAGACGATATGCCCGCCCTCGAGCCCGAGATGCAGAGAGGAGTCCACCCGCATGTCACCTTCATCTCCCTCCTCCACACCACATCCGCATCGCAGCCTGATACACCCCAGCTCTTTCCGGGAGTATATCTTATTCTCAAAGACACCACTCACCCTAGTATGTCTCACGCCGCTCGCGAGATAGTGTGTGTGATGGATGCCATCCGCCTCACTCAGCAGCCTACACAGCAGCACAGATCGTAGGCCGGCCCAAAGCATCACTCCATACTTCAAATAGATCATGACGCACTTGGGCCTTCCTCTGTTCCCCGATCAGAGGAGCCCAATTACGCACGCAGCCCTATCTGATGTTTCGTCAGAGCAGCAGCCTTCAGCACCTGAACCACCACAAAGAAGGAGGTGGTTAGGTTTCTTTTATGATTTTGTATGTTATCAAATTTATCAACTCCGCCACAATTTGATTAGGATTTATGTATTAGCCATAGTAGGCAAGGATACTTTGTTTGTTTAGCTTTTGTATTTATGCATTAGCCATTTCAAGAATATCAAAAGCTATTCGCCTATATATATACGTATTGCATACCATGTTTTCAGGCTTTACCATGTATATTTGTTTTTCTTTCAATCGAACAATCGAATTGCTACACTGACAATTGAATCGCTTGTGTTGAAAATTGAATCATTGTTTGTCACCTTATGTTAGAACAACCTATGCTTGAAATGAAGCAGGTCATTTGGAAGTTCCAAAGACGCTCAACTTTGAAAATTTCTCCCTTTATGCTAATTCACACCGTGACTCAGATTATTTCAATAGTCGACTCATACTCTTTCGCTTCGTATAGCCTACTTTTAAGCATGTTGGCAACCTAAGATAGGTTTGTGTTACCCACATTTGAAGACCAATGTAGTCTTCCAAAAAGGAAAAGAAAAGAAAAGTAAAAAGAAAAAAGAAAGAAAAAAATAAAGTCATGAAGTTTTGCCTCAAAACCCGAGCACCTGGCCCAAGGTATGGCGAAGCTCAAGCCCGATGCCCTAAGCCTTAATTGGTCGGGAGTCATCGATTTAGTGTCTGCTATACGGGGCGGATAGGTAGAGTCTAACGATTGTAGGTGCTGATTTTCAAGTCATTCGTAGTCTGGGTGAAGCTCCAGCTTGGTGGTCGTTGATCCAAATGATGCCCTAAACCTTAATTGGTTGGGAGTCACAGGACCTCGCTACACGGACTTTTGGTGAAGTCGGATTTTAAGCATTGCATCCTACAATATAGCTGAATAAAGAAAAAGAAGTGCGTAACTATCCTTATCTAGGTTGTTCAACACTTAAGGCCATGTGCTAGGTTTGGGGAGTGGACAAATTTTAAATTTATTGGCGTAATCCGTTATATAAAGAACCATTAGACTTAGGTGGAAATTCAAGTTGAGAATCATGGAACCAATATTGACCTAAAATTGTTCTTTTGTATGGTTTTGCCTTCATGCCTGCCAAACTCGTGTCCATTTTTTCACGGCGACAATGTTTATATGTACATACACCTTAATCATAAACTTTTGGAAAATCACTACATACATCTCCTTTTGTTTTTGCATTGCTAAGGATCAGCAACGCCGTTTGGGTGATTAGTGCCCGAAAGTGCTATTTTAAACCATATTAGATATGTTTTTGAGTGCTTTTTGTGCACTAATCATGTCATTTATGCCACTGAAGTGTTCAAGTCTTCTTAGTATCACTTATGCCGCTTAGAGGTTATTTTGGTTGTTTTGAAAGCTACATTTCGGGAGTTCGATATCGAGACATATGATGAATCATGAAGATTGAACTCAATTGTCAGCCATCAAACGCACTAAAAACTCAAAGAAAGAATGAAGGCAAAAGGATGGAAATCGATGCAAGAGAGGACAGAAGCAATGCACGATGAATAAGCAAATCCCAGATAAGTAAGATTGCGAAAATTCTCAATGATTGCGGAAATTTCGCAACCTTTAGCGAAAATTTAATCTAGCGAAACTACCAATTTTCGCTAGACATCAGAATTCGCTAGGCACTCGGCTCCTAGCTAGTTCTGCATTTTCGCTTGTCACATGTTTCGCTTGTTAGCCGAATTTCGCTAGCTATTTAAATCACCACCGCCAAATGCAAATTCAGATTTTCGCTTATTCAGATTTCGGCCAATTAATAAATTTTCGCTAGCTAGCGAAATTTTTTGGCCGCCTAGCGTAAATTTTTGAGCCTTTGCGAAATTCACTGCCTTGTCATGCTTTTGTAATTAATGCAACCGACTTCAATTTGGTGTATTACTTCCCTTGTTCCTAAAATAGCCAAATCATAGCTTTATGGTATTTCATACATTGTGGCCTATATAAGCCCTCCCATTTTGTAACCCTAAGCAACAAATTGAGGAAGAAATTTTTGGTAAGTTTTAGTTTTTGTAACATCTTTTCAGCTTTAGTTAGGGCTTGCGTTTCTCTTCTCTCCTCCTCTTTCCTATTTTCTGCTGCCAAACACCTCTGAGGATTTAGAAAACTCAAGAGATGCCAAGGTTTTTCTTTGAAGATGAAGGAAGCAGCTTAGCGGTGGGGCGCTTACAGTTGTCCTCTTGTATTAAAAGCTAAGTACCTGCGGTTTATGGCCCTATCTTCTCAAAAAATAGGGTTGAATAGCATTGAATGTTATCGATGGCCAATACTTCACTATGCTTTGTGATACGTTGTATACTTATTGTTAGATGGATCAGGGTTTTTTAGACGGGTCTTTACGAGCCACCTGAATGATATTTAATGTTACAGATTTCAAATCGTAAAGGACCATAGATGCATGTTACCCGTGCTTTCAACTCCTGGGGGAATAGAGTTGTTTTTGGGGTGGGTGAGGTTTTCTTGTTAAACATAGATCCTAAGCATGGGTTAGACTATAGGTTGCTTGTCAACGCGAGATAAAACCCGAGGACACTCATTTACTTCTAAGCTACCGAGTTAGTGACCTAAATCTTCAAAGCATTCTTTCACACATCACTTTCGCTTTTACAATTTCTCAAGATTTAAACTACTTCCACTGCTTTGAAACAAACCAAAAAGTCCAAATAGAAAGCCTTATTTTACACTTATAAATCATTCTAGGATGAAAACGCATCCCGTGTTCGAATCTCGACCACTATACCTGAAGAAATGACCACGGCAAGAGGCGGAACTTAGTATATAAATGTTGTTGATTCAGCCAGCCTACTGTGGCACGAATCAAGCATGGCGTGACTATGTGCTGTGAGTATTCTAGCTTGGACCATCCGTCGGTCCAACGACGCCGTAGTAGCAAGCGCACAAACAAAGATCCATAACAAGAAATAAAGCTCCCTAGAACTCGATATGAATATGCGCCCGTGATCACGCCGTGGTGAAGCTGGCCAGCAGTCGCCAGGGCCGGCGTGAGGGAGGTGGAGGTAGAGATGAATCCGGGAACCGAACTCCTCCCCACCCCACCTCTACCTCGTGAACGTGATCCTTCCCCTCCGGGTCCTCCGGGCACATCCGCCGCCTCCTCCCGATCCCGGGCCGGAGACACGGAGATCGGCATAAAGAGAGATCACCCATGGATGGGACCCAGCAACCGATCCTCCGCTCGATACGCGGCTCCTCGTGGAACCCCGCATGCTCCAGACGAGCTCAAAGAAATTTCGGCATCAATAATCCAGAACTCACTCAGCCGTGCCCCTCGCGGTGGACCTTCTCCTCAAAGTGCAAAGAAGGCAGCTCATGAGAAGCTCGGGAGGGACCAACCAACCTCCGAGATCCTGATGTGGCCCCTCGAGTATGGCCCCGCTACCGAACATACGCCGCACCTGAATGTCGGTCCGCATGTGGTCCACAAGGAGCATCCGAGGCGAAGCCACCGCGGAAGAGCACGTCCCGCCTTAGCATCTCGAGCGAGACAACGGACCATCTCTCCTGGACGGCTCGGGCCAATCAGATCCTCCATAATTCTACCACTACCAGCCGGGCAGCCCGCGCCTGAAATGTTTGAAGCTCCTCGAGTACTCCCGGCGGTCATTAATACCGAACCGGAGCCCAGCCGACTGCATTCCCTGAAGTCATATGGTAAAACTCGCACAACCCGAGGATAATAGAACTGCCGCGGCATCATGAATGGAAGTGCAACACGCGGATCGCCTCATCGAGTCTCCGAACCGCGGGCCTGGGCGGGTCAATGCCGGTGACATCAGAATGGTTCGTGGAAGTCCCCCCGCACGCAAATTCACGCACCCAACGGTCGCCGTGAACATGGGGCGCCCGATCCGAGAGGTCCAGGATAGCCGGGTGATGAGCCCTCACCGCCAGGTGGAGGCGATGGCTCGCCGAGATCTCGAAGACTTCGCCCGATGTTCGCCCGCTGAGGGACGCCCCCCCGGCCGCTTCGAGGCACTGAGAAGGGGCCTGGTGTCCCCATCCGCCGATATATCCGAACCCCGAGGCTCCTCAAATGGTGGGCTAAACAGGCCGCGAACACGAGCAACCGAGAACGGGCACCGCAACCGAATGCCCGGCTCCTCCATCTCTGGGGGAATCGAACAACCCCGGGCCTCGGCGATAATCTACTCGAGCACGGACCATGTCTCGCGGCCTAGGCGCACCGCAGCACAGTAATGGTGGGCACACTAGGAGTGGCCGTGGTAATCGCTGCGCACGTGCCGGACCAAAGGCTCCGCACGGCGCCTTAGCCGCGACGGCGCGCATTTACACCGGGCAAGGTCATAGTAAAGATCAAGACCGGCCGGGCTGTGCCTGGGCATGGATGAGAGCACGGCACGGCCAGGGCCGTGGCAAGAACCACTCGCAAGCAAGAAGAGAACCGAAGGCAAAGGGAGGGCCTGTGCACTGATGTGGAGCCTGCACGGAGGGAACAGCAGGGGAGGTAGGAGGAAAGAAATGAACCTAATGAAAATTAAGCCCCCCCACCCTTTATAGAGCCCTGAGGTAGCCGGCTGGTCAGGGCAAATTCTAAAAGCCTAATTTTTCCATTGTTGCGAAATTCCTCGTCGCACCTTCTACCATCCTACAAGAATCAACAAAAATTTTGATTTAGGTAAATCGAATCCAAATTAAAACAAAAATAAAATAAATATTTAAAATAAAACCAAGAATAAAAAATATAATTAAATTAAAATAAGATTACTAAAAAGGAAAGTTACTAAAACGGGAAGTTAATAAAAATATGCGATAATACAAATGATCACCCTAAGCAAAATCAAAAATTTGAGTCACAGCTTGGTTTCAAAGTGGGAGACCAAACCAAATTTCAATCTCCCACCCATTCACTCATGAGGTCAGTGAGGAGGAGTTCCTTGACTTTAAAGGCCCCCAGCATGCCCTCATGCTTCGTTCCTTCTTGTTGAACTTCTCTCAATTTGGTGAATTTGGGTTGACCATTGGCTCTAGTTGTGGGTAATCGATGCGCACAACTCCCCATCAACTCGCTTCATCTTGGTTTACCAATTTCGCCAGTCTAGCTTTCGCTCTCAAGATTTTGACCAATTCGCCGCACTTCATCGACTTGCTTGTCATCTCCACCAGCTTGTGCTTGTTACTCATGAGCAAATATTGAGCTCCAATGTCATGTTGCCAAAATGTGAGCCGCATAACTCCATTTCAAAGAATTGATTATCGTATCGCGCTGGCCAAAAATGGTCTTCAGATAATTGAAGCATTACGATTAGCCCACTTGCTATCAGTTGTCTCTGTGATCAAGCACTATAAAGTCCACCGGGTAGTAGAATCTGTCCACTCCTTACCAACACATCCTCAACTATTCCTTAGGTGAATTTTTCACCGATCGACACCCAACACGTAGTAATGTTGGTGGGCTTGCTTTCCTAAACCCAATCGCGATACATTGAATATGTACAAAGAGGTTTACACGTCCCAAGTCCAACAAGAAGCTATCTATGCAAGTCCCTCCAATGTTGGATCAGAATCGTGGGGGATCTTGATCCTGTATTTCACTTAGGTCTTGCTCAATGATGGCACCGACTTGCTCGGTTAGGAATGCTTTTCAATGCCTAACCCTTTTCGACTATGCATACGTCCTTAAGAACTTTGCATAAGTTGGGACCTGTTTGATCATGTCAAGCAATGGAATATTCACCTTCACTTGCCTTAGCACCTCCCAAATTTCAGCTTGGTTTGGGATTTTTTTCTTGCTTCTTAGTGTCGGAGAAATGAGGAAGATATTTTCTTCACTAGTCTTCACCGATTATTACCCTCTCTCGATCACCTTTCTTTCTTAGTTCGAGCGCTAGCACCCGTTGCTCAATTCCTTTCCACCTCAAAGTGATGATAGCTTTCACTTCATCCATCCTTGAGTTGCTGGAAGAACCTATTCATGAACTCCCTCTCTTGGATTAAGTAAAGGTTTAGGGAAAGGGAATCTTCCTTTCTTGTACCTCCAAGAATTGTTAATCTTGTGATGGAGTATCAGAAAGTTATCAATCTTCCTACTATGCTGCTTTCAAGCCCATCTATTCTCTGCTCAGGTGCTTTACAAGATCACCTGAGCCAATTGTACATTGATCCCCTTGCTGTTCCACAAAATTGCTCTACCACCTTGCTCTCAAATTTAAAATAGCTTGTTCAACAGGATGAAGATGGCCGGGTTGAGAGGAACCAAACTCGTTGTTTTGGCACCGTGAGGCACATGTTGTGGGGGTTAGGTTTCAAGAGAGATTAGGTGGTTCCTTCAATTGAATTATATGTATTGCCACGAGGCATCGTGGGCTTGTATTACCCATGGCATTGCATGCTCTAACATCAAATTCTACCGAGGGAGCACCGACGTTGTTCTTCTCCGTGCCACGACCGGTAATCGATGCATTGTTACTGCGCGTGATTTTCAATCACTGCTTGCACTTCATGGAGCCTTCTCCCTTCTAGCTCTTCCACCTTCCTAGTTAAGGTTTGATATCTTTGCTTTATCTCCATATCTTCTAAAGTGCATAAATGCCCCCCCCCTCCGTGGGTCGACGCCATTTTTTCGCCTTCCTGATTCTGCTCATCCCAAGCCTTGGTGTTTCAGCCACATAATTCAAGAAATCCATGGCTTCATCTGGATTTTTGCTCAGAAAATCACCTCCACACATGGTTTCTAGCAGTTGCTTCATGGCAGGGGACATACCATCATAAAAATGATTCACTAGCATCCATGTATCAAAACCATATTGTGGACATGCATTGATGGTCTCCATGAACCTCTCCCAACACTGATAGAATTTCTCATTGTCATAGGCCGAGTAAGTGTAGATTCGTTTCCTTCAAACTGTTGGTCTTGGTCAGATCGAAGAACTTCTTCAAAATTCAGCTTGGAAGATCGACCACTTCTAATCGTTTTCTACTCGTGAATTGAGCCATATTTTGGCTTTGTCCTTGGAGGTTAACGGAATGCCTTTCAACTTCAACAATTCCATATCGGTTATAATTCTCTTAAAAAGTTATGCATACTTCCTCAAAATCTCAGATGTGTGAATATGGATTTTCATTCTCCGTATACCATGAAACGTGGAAGCAAGCACTAGGTAGGGGTCTCACCCGCTACATCCTCGCAGGGGAGGTATGATGCAGAAGGAGCACTAACTCTGTGAGGGTGTACGTGGTCCCTCATCACCAGAGTCGCCGGGATTCATAAGGGTCGCTTGTTGACTTTGCTGTTCCTCAGGTAGAGGATCCATTTGGTCGCTATGCACACTGATTTCACAACCTTGCTCAACTGGTGCACTCACTCTTTGTAATCTACCTGATATCCCTCTATCCCAGTGCTGCATAAACACCTGTAGCACAAAATGAGACAAAACAAAGAACACAAACAAAGCTTGCCAAAAAGGATCAGTGTTAGCTAAAACCAAAATTAACTGACTGTAAGATTAAACACAGTGCAGTAACTGCTAAGTAAAGAAAACTTGTAATTCTTACTAACGAAATTCAAAAAGGGTTAAAAGGTCACCAACACTTGTAATGTGGATTACAAAGATATCAACTACTCATTCGTGAGTTCGCACTATCCCTAAGAACGACGCCTACTTGATTCATGCCACGGTAGGGTGATCCGGAATCAAAAAAATTTGTTTCCTATATTCCTTCTACTGCCGTAGTCAAGCTACTGCAGTATAGCGGTCTAGGGTCGAACACGGGGATGGGTTTTCATCCTACGAATGATTCGCATCATGTTTGAAAATGGTGAGACTTTTTATTTGGATTTTGACTCAAAAATAGAGATTGGTTGTTCACTGTTTAACTGAAATGGCTTAAAATGAAGTGTGAAAGGTGACCTTGAAGGCTTGGGTCACTAGCTTGATAAAATGGGGTTATTAAAGTGTCCTCGAAGTTATTTCCTCATTAAGGGCAATGACATATAGTCAAAACTAAAAACCGATCTTTGTTTAGCTATAAAACCTAAATCTCAAAAACACTTATTTGAGTCCAATCATATACCGAACATTCAATGTTCCAGCCACGAAAACATAGCATTTAACCTCATTTCAATGGCTCAGAATGACATCTGAAGAATGTCACAGTATCTACCATTAAGAATGCACTGAACCCTAAAGCATGACAAGTATTGACCAAAGGAAAGACATTAAATAGCATTAAACCCTAAGTTTGGAACCATAAATGCAGTACCTGTTTCATTTAAAGCATGAGGACACTGCCAAACCACCAACAACCAAGCAAGTAACCCTCCTCTTCAAGCTTTGAGGCTTAGCCAAGCATCCCTTGAGTTTTCATCCTCAAGGGGGTGTGTTTGGCAACAAGAAATGAGAGAAAGAAGAGAGAGAATAGAGCAAAATGTAACCTAAAAACCAAAGTCATGAAAGCTTAAATGTTAAAGAAGCTACAAAGCATGGTGGCTTATATAGCCAACCCAATTGTGTGAAACCAAAAATACCTAAAATACATGATTACAATAGGGACAAAATGGGAATTATACAAAACGAGGTCGCTTAATAAAAACACAGTGGAATGATTTTCTTTATAAAGCTGAATTTCGCTTATCATAGCGAAAATACAAGGCATAAATAAATTCAAATTTTCGCTTTATGCACGTTAACTTCGCTATGATAGCGAATACCGCTAGTTTAGCGAGGTTGCGCATAGCGTAAAATTTCGCTGACGCAATCTTCACGCATAGCGAAAATCATGTTTGCTCTTTGTCATTTCCAGATTGTTTTGCATCTAGTTCAACTTCTAATTCATCACTTCCACTTGACATTTCTTCATTTTCGGGGTGATGAAATCACCGGCACCCTCGCATTCATCACCAATACGGCCAAGCTTGCCGACAGGTTCCCACACCGCAAAACTACCAAAAACAACCTCGAAACCAAATCAATAGCACTAAGTGGACCTGCACATGTCAATTGGCTCAATTCAAATGATTAGTGAGTAAAAAGCACTCAAAACCTATCTTAAATAGGGTTCAAAATAGCACTTTTTGGGTACTAATCAGTGGCATAGCACTAGGCTGAGGAACCGTGTGTCATGGCATGGCATGCAATAGCACTAGGCCGAGGCCTCGTGTGTCTAGGCATGGAATAGCATTAGGCGTCGAGGCTTCGTGTGTCTAGGCATGGCATGGAATGGCATAGCACTAGGCACCGAGGCCCCATGTGTCTAAGCATGGCATGCCATAGCACTAGGCCGAGGCCCGTGTGTCTAGGCATGGCATGGCATTCCATAGCACTAGACCAAGGCACCGTGTCTAGGCATGGAATGGCACTAGTCCAAGGCATCGTGTGTCCAGGCATGGCATGGCATGGCACTAGGCGCCAGGCTTCGGTGTGTCTGTGCACGGCATGGTACGGGGCACTCAGCGCCGAGGCCCCGTGTGTCTATGCATGGCATGGCATGGTACTAGGAGCCGAGGCCCCATGTGTCTAGGCATAGCATGCCATAGCACTAGTCCGAGGCCCCGTGTGTTTAGCTGGCATTACTGCACTAGGCACCAAGGCCCCGTGTCTAGGTAATTACATGAAGAAGAAGGCCCAAAATGTGCTATTTTTGAACCCTATTTTTATAGGTTTTGAGCACATTTTGTGTATCACCTGTTATAATTAACCTAATTAACATGTTCGTCCCTATTGTACTACTGACGTGATTTTCAGGGCGTAATTTTGCGCTTTTGCTAGCTAAATTATGCCGAAATTGTTGAGTTGATCCAAGCACGAAGAATTCAAGTCAAACTCAGCATTGTAGATCAATGACCAGAAGGAAAGAAGAGAAAAAAGTGAAGAAAAATGGAGCATTGCGAGATTTGTCTCGCAGCCACCGCCCACCTCCTCATCCCTCGGTTGAAAGAATCGTTCCCGCACTCGCTCTCCTACATTTCACGCATTGTCGTTTTGCTACAATTTTGTTTTTCCTTTCTACCCTTGTTTTAATCACTTATGTTTGGATTGTATGGTATTTCACTTGGTTTGTAAGGCTACATAAGCCATTTGTATACACTGTTGGGACGGACGATTTTTGTCAGAACAAAATTAGGGCTCCGTTTCTCCCGTTTTTTCTGCTTCTCATTTTCTTCCCTTCTAGCCACTGAAACACCTCCGAGGATGACAACTCGAGGATGGCTGGCTGTGCCTCTTCCTCGGAAGAGGAGGGTTGTCGGCTAAGGTTTTGAGGTAACGCACTGGCCCCTCGCTTTTAACGCACGCATTTTTGGTTGTTTAAGTTCCCGCTTCTCACTTAGTTAAAATCTCTTGCCATGCTCTCTCGATGTGTATTCGCAAGCATTTTGGGTTCAATGGATACTTTCACTAGATCCATTGAGGTCGCTAGTTGTCTCCTGTAATAGTTATCGTGGGATTAGGTTTTTGAGATGTGTTTACCGTTAGGAACATTTATGCCCATTTAAATGCTATTTTTCAAAAGCAAAATCATGTGGTTTAGTTTTTAAAGCTAAATGAAGATCCAAATGGGAATGACTATATGTCATGCTCCCCAACGCGAGGAAAGACCCCAGACATGTTAGTTGCCTCTAAAAACCCTAACCCAAAGGGCTCGAGACTTCAAGGAGTTCTTTTCTTTATTTTTCTCTCATTTTATTTTCAATTTGCAACCCACCAACCCACTCGTTTTTTTATCACCACCTTAAAATCCAAATTTAATTCCACCATTTCGACTCTTCACTCAAATCATTTGTACGAAGAAACCCATCCCCGTAATTCGAATCTCTCTAGACCGCTATATCAAGCAGCAGCTTGACTACGACAATAGAGTGAATATAGGAAACAAATTTGTTGATTCCCATCACCCTACCGTGGGCACGAATCACATGAGATGGGAGACATGCCATAGCACTAGACCAAGGCACCGCACTGGTGCATGGAATGGCACCTTAGTCGAGGCATTGTGTCTAGGCATGGCATGGCAAAAGCACCATGCCGAGGCCCCCACTGCCTAGGCATGCCATAGCACCAGGCCGAGGCACCTTGTCTACGCATGAAACTAGGACAAGTAATGGCACATTCATGATAGAAATAAGCCTCAACCCTAAAAAAACAATGTTTTTTAAACTAGGCCGAGTTTAATCTATAGGTACGGCATGGCACTGTTCCAGTCTACCGTGTCTAGGCAAGGCACTACGCTCCAGGCACCTGCGGTTCAGTACGTCATGGCACTTGGCCGAGGAACCGTTCCTAGATATGCACTCAATCGAAGCACCGTGCCTAGGCATGTCATGGAACTAGGCCGAGGCACCGTGTCTAGGTATGCACTCGGCTGAGGCACCGTGCTAAGGCATGCACTTGGCCGAGGCAAAGTGTCTAGGCATGCACTAGGCTGAATCACCGTGGCTAGGCAAGTCATTGCACTAGGACGAGGCACAGAGCCTAGGAATGCACTAGGCCTAATCACCGTGCCTAGGCATGTCATGACACTAGGCCGAGGCACCGTACATAGGCAAGTCATGGCACTAGGCCAAGGCATAGTTCCTAGTACGTATCAGCCAATCATCGTGTCAGCACGCTGCGCACTAGGGCCGATGAACCATGCCTAGGCATGCCATGGCACTAGGCCGAGGCATAGTGCTTAGGCATGCACTAGGCCGAATCGCTATGCCTAGGCATGTCATGGCACTAGAGCAATGCAGGCACCGCAAGCCTAGCGTAGCATCCTCGCCGAGGCATCATGCCCAAAGCCGCACTGGCCGAGGGGCACCTGTCTAGGCATGCACTCGGCCAAGGCAGCATGTTTAGGCATGTCATGGAACTAGGCCGAATCACCATTCCTAGGCATGCCATGGCACTAGGCGACGCACCGTGCCTAGGCATGCCATGGAACTAGGCCGAGGCATAGTGCCTAGGAATGCACTCCTACGAGGCGCCGTCTAGGCATGTCGCGAGACAAAGCCAAATCACTGTGTCTAGGGCATGCCATGTACCAGGCTGAGGCATCGCCCATAGGCAAGTCAGCACTAAAGCCGGGCAAGTACGCGCTCAGGCATGCACTAGGTCGAATCACCGTACTAGCACGCTTACGGCACTCAAAGCCGACGCGCAGACCGTGCTCAGCATGCCATGGCACTAGGCTGAGGCACAATGCCTAGGCATGCACTAGGTCGAATCACCTTGACTAGGCATGTCATTGCACTAGGCCCAGCGCGCACCCAGTTCCTGGAAAGCACTAGTCGGCGGCACCATGTCTAGCATGCACTACCGAGGCAAATGCGGTTCAGGCATGTCACGGCACTAGGTCGAATCATCGCGGCTTCAGCATGCCATAGCATTAGGCTGAATCACCGTGCCTAGGCATGCCATAGCACTAGGCTGAATCACCGTGCCTAGGCATGCCAAGGCACTAGGCCGACGCATCGTGCCTAGGCATGCACTAGGCCGAATCATCGTGCCTAGGCATGTCATGGCACCAGTCGGCGCGTTAACGCGCTCAGGCAAGCACCGCCGAGGCGCGGGGCCATGTTCAGCATGCACTCACCGGCATCGTGTCTAGGCATGTCATGGCACTAGTGATTAGTGCTTAAAAAGTGCTCTTTTGAGGCATATTCATCGTAGGTTTTAGGCACTTTTTAGGTACTAATCATTCCAAATAACCCAATTGGCATATTGATGTCCCTATTGTGTTACTAACAAATATCAGTGGCCAGAATGTGTGCCAAACACTTTCATCTTCGGACCGCACCGATGGCGCAGCCGAACACGAGGAATCCGAAGCCAAAACTAGCTTTGCATATTAAAAATCGTATTGTAAGAGGACGTGGAAGAAGAGCGTAGCAGTACCAAGATAGTGCCAAAATCAAGACTATGTATCACTGGCGCCAATTTCACCGGTGCCAATTTTGCATTGTGCGTGAAAATTGGCATTGGTGCCACTGCACCAGCCAATTTTGGCACCGCCAACTTCCATAGATCCCCTCTCTCCCTACTTTTTTATTTTCTTCTTTTTTTTCCATTTTTACCTCTTATCAATGCTTTTTAGTGCATAATAAGTATTTTACCCTAAGAAAAACTCTATATAAGCCCTACAAGCTTTGGAGAATTGGAATTTTGGAACTTTGGAATTTTTTGGCTTGGTGGAACATGTATACTGTGTCTCCTCTGCTTTTTCTTTCTTCTTCATTTTCTTTAATTTTCTTTCCTTTTTCTGTAACCAAAACATACCTTGGTGATGAGAAACCAAGGTATGCTTGGCTAAAGCCCCATTTCTCCCTTGAAGAGGAGGGTCACTAGCTGAGGCTCTGAGGTAGCTTTCATGCCCTCTCATTTATCACACTGCATTTATGAGCATTTAAGCTCCCTGCATCTCACCCTAGGTTGAAACCTCCTAGATCCAGCCTCACCAATGTGTATTTGGCAAGCTTTGTGGTTACATTGGATGATTAATCTTAGATCCACTGTCATCCACTTAGTTCTCCTATTAGTTCCCCGTGAGAGGCTTGCCTTTGAGCACACTATTGTGACTCAATGCTCACTGAATGCCATATCTCATGAGGGAGTAATTTAGGGTTTAGGTTTTAGTGTCAAATCAAGGTTCGGTTTAGGAAACGACTATAGGTCATTATCCCCAACGCAAGGAAACAAACCCGAGGGCATGAATACACCTTAAAAAATCCAACTAAAGGACTCCAAGACTTCAAGGAGTCTTCTTTCTAAATTTTCTCAATTTATATGCAATATAACCATCCAACCCATCGTTTTTTGAACAAAACCCAAATCCAAAGAGAAATACCATTTCAACTTCAATCGCACTTCTCTCATTTCATCGAAGAAACCCATCCCCGTGTTCGACCCTCAGACCGTCATCGGGCAGCAGTCTTCGCTTACGCGTGCAGGACACCCAGATACAAATTTTGTTGATTCCTATAGTCCTACTGTGGCACGAATCAAATAGCGCCGTTGCCGGGGATGGTGCCTTAGTGAGATAAGAAGATGTTAAACTTGTGATTCATATCATAAGTTTTGGTAAAATCTCATTCCCTTTTGATTTTGTCATTTTTTTTCCACTTGCAGTTCACTGCAGGGGATTTTAAATTTTTCCAGTACATTCAGTTTTTCTTTGCTTTAATTTTAGCTAACCTTAACCCTTTTGTTAGTTTTGTTTGGTTGTTTTCCCCGTTGATTGTGAAGTGTGCGTGAGTAGTTTATGTAGTGATGTGGAACACTGCTGTGTAGGCTTGAGAGGTGATCACACAGAATTGTACTCAAATTGATCCTCACAAAGTGCTCAACGATCCCCACAGAGGAACAACAAAGCCAAAGAGTGCCTAGGGAGCCCAATGCATATCGATCCATGAGGGATCGCACACCCACCTGTGTGGTGAGTGCACCTCATGCATACTCCCCCGCCGAGGAGGTGGCGCAAGCCTTACTGTGCCTCCACTCCCAACATTCCATGGCATGGGAGAATGAAACCTGGCACTATATTAGGGATTTTGAGGAAGCATGCACCACTTCTCTCAAAGAGGGTGCCATCGACATGGAGCTACTAAAGCTAAAGCCTTTCCACCGACCCTAAAGGACAAGGCAAAATTTGCTAAATGCATTATGGCCAAGAACCATATGAAGCTGGGAGAGCTGCAGGCAGAATTCCTAAAAAAATTCTTCAATGCTCACAAGACAAACAACTTAAAGCAGGCAATTCTACACATTTGCACCATACAGGAGAGGTTCACTACAAAGGCTGAGAGATTTATGGAGAATATCGCATGGCCACACCATGGGTTTGATACATGGATGTCAGGAATCCATTTTTATGGGATGGAATGTCCCCTTCCATGAAACAATTATTGGAAACTATGTGTGGAGGTGATTTCTTGAGTAAAAATCCTAATGAGGCAATGGACTTCCTCAATTATGTGGTCGAGACCTCCAAGGGCTTGGATGAGCCAAACACAAGAGAAGCAGACAGATTCAAGCCACCAGTGAACCAAAGAGGAGGCATGTATGCCCTCTCCGAAGATATGGAATTGAAGGCTAAGCTATCCATCTCTAGGAGGGTGGAAGAACTGGAAAGAAAAAGGCTACATGACGTCTGTGCAAGCACCAAGTCCCTTCACGTGACCAAACCATGCTTCCAATTGCCAATCCACTGTCACCCAGAAGCATTGTCCAATTGCTCCCTCGCAAGGGATTTGATGCATTGAACACGCAAATGTACAAAATAGCTAATTCGCTGATGCCCAATATGGTAACACATATAATCCCAACTGGAGGAACCACCCAAACCTCTCCCGGAAGCCTCACCTCCAAAGATATGTTCCCCAGAGCACAACAAGAAAGAACCACCCACCTCTTCTCCTCCTATCGAAAGCCATTTTGAATCTGAGCAAGGTGGTGGGAAATTTCGTAGAGGAGCAGAAAGCCATCAATGCTCAATTGAATAAAAAAGTTGAAAATGTGGAAGGCTCCTTGAACAAGAGATTAGATGGGCTTGAGGGTAGCCTCAACTAGAAAATTGATAACCTACAGTCATCCATCACAAGATCGACTGAATTCAAAGAAGAGTGTGGAGTGCAAGGGAGATTCCCTTCCCCAAACACTCCGCCCAACTTCTGGGGAGTCCATGAGATAGGTTCTACCAGCAACCCTGCCCTAAGGATGGATGAAGTAAAAGCTGTCATCACTTTGAGAAATGGAAAAGAGGTTGATCAACCAATGCCCAAGCCTGTTGAGGAAACTAGAAAAGGGGAAGAATTGGAGCCTGAACACATTTTCTTGAAGGAGGACTCAATGAAGCAATCGTATGCCACCCCATTTCCCCTGGGCACTAAGAAGCAAGAAGAAGGCATCCCAAAAGGCAGGCATCCTAGAAGTCCTAAGGCAAGTGAAGGTCAACATACCCTTTTTGGACATCATCAAACAAGTCCCTGCCTATGCAAAGTTTTTGAAAGATCTCGTATAATCAAAAAAGTGGGCTCGGCACTGACAAAAAGGCATTTTTAATCGAACAAGTTACCCATCATCCAATGCAAGACAATGGTGAAATACATGTATCCAGTGGGACCAACTATCTCGCTAACATTTGAGGAACCCGCATTGAAAAAATCACTCGTTAGACTTGGGTGCTGCTATCAACCTACCGCCATACTCGCGTATAGGCGCCAGCTGTGGAGAGCTGAAACCAACCAACATCACTCCCATCCCCAGCCGATCGCCTGAAAAATACCAAAAGGATAGTGGAGGATGTGTTGGTAAAAGTAGATAAGTTTCTACTATCCTGCGGATTCCGTGGTTCTCACACGTAACCCAGGCAGCGCTAATCAAGTGCCCATTATATTAGGAAGGCTATTTCGGGCCACGCCAAATGCCATTATCAATTGTCGGAATGGGGTCATGGCTCACATTTGGCAACATGACACCGAGCTCAACATTTTCCCACTCGAGCAACAAGCAAAACCACTGGAGGATGAGGAGCAACTGATGAAGTTTAATTCGAAAAGACGGGTGCAAGGCATGATATTGAACAAACAACAGAAGAATCGATGGAGAACAATGAAGCGCTTTAATGAAGAATCCACCATTCTTCCCGCAATGGGGCCACCACCGCCACCTCGTAGATCGATTGCCCAAAACAAGGGAGTTGAGCATGAAGGCACCTCGCAAAGACACACCACGTACGAGGAGCTCCCTGACCTTCCCGAGATCCAATGGTTACATTAATCGGGAGTGGTTCCCTGTAGGGAACCCGAGACCACCCAAATTTTTGTTGAAATTTTTACTTTATATTATTTTAAGTCTTAATTTTTATTTTTAGTGGTGCCACTACTTTACTGTATTTCCTTTCAAATATTTTTGCATTTACAAGCTTATCTTATCACAATTTTGGTTTTGAAATGTTGCAAGAGTTGCAAGGCAGGAGAATTTTTGCTTTCTCCAAAGATATAAAGGCAAAGCAAGGTGTGCACTGCTCAGCTCCATGCCATTCTCCCCGGTTCAAACCGCTCGTTTACTCCTCATTGGAGGTACCACACACTTCTTTGAAAAAGTCAATTTTGAAATATACCGACATAGAAATATACCATACAACTACATTTTTCTGCACTTTTGTAACCATTATTGCCCCATATTTTTGTGGTTTTGTCTCTCTCAAAGCTGAAAATTGAGCATTTCATGTTATCGTGTTTTGTTAGCCTAGTCCCATACTTATCTAATTTATCAGGTCATTGAAGTCTCCCGGTCTTCGCCTTCTCTTCCACCGAGAGCTAGCCACACGCAAAGGCACATCGCTTTCATTAATAGGCTAAAGAGTCGCTTGACCCCTTTAGTTTAGCAAAACTAGCCTTAGTTTAGGTGAACTGCATAGGCTGTGTCTCATAAAAGAAGACCAATAGGTTCCAAAAGAAAAGAAAAAAAAAAAAAAGAAAATAGTTTGAGTGAAGCCGCGACGCTCCGCCTCAAACCCAAGCACGGTCCGAGGGGTACATGGCGAAAGCCTTTAAAGCCCGGTGCCCCGAACCAACCGGCCTGGGAGCCACCGATTTAGTGCTCAAGCATGGGTGGATGGGTGGAGTTTAGCCAGTTGTAGGTGCTGGAAATTCAAAATCATTCGTAGAGTCCGAGGTGAAGCCCGTAGGAGTTTGTGGTCGAGAGATTCTTCGTTTCATGCCCTAAACCTAGTTGGTTGGGAGTCATCGGTGATCCTCGTTATATGGACTTTGGTGAGGTTGAATTATCAGCATTGCATCCTACATTACTTTAGAAAAGGTATGAAATAAGAGTGAATCGATTCTATTTTCGTTGGTCACCCTAAGGCATTAGTAGTAGCCAATGGGGGGGTATATGCTCTAGTTAGTTTATTGATACAAACCGATCCCTATACACTTAGCACTCTGGAAGCTTCAGGTTGATTCCTTGGGGTGAACACGCCTAAAGAATTGGATCTCAGATGGCATGCATTTCAACCGATTTTAATGCGTGTGGCTCCAACCTTGACACCAAGCTGTGAGCATTACCTATACCCACACTTTGTTCATACATACTTTCTTTTCGTTGTGTGTTTTCATTTCTAAGGGACTAGCAATGTGTAGGTTGGGGATGCATTAGTGCTTAAAAAGTGCTCTTTCGAGGCATATTCATCGTAGGTTTTAGGAACTTTAGGTACTAATCATTCCAAATAACCCACCGTATAATACGTCCCTATTTTGTGGTGGTGTTTGGGTAGTTTTGTGCCAAACACTTCTCCATCTTCTCGGATCGGACTGAGGATGTAGCCGAATACGCAGGAATCCGAGCTAAAACTAGCTTTCTTTGCATATTAAAAATCAGAGTGTAAGAGCAGAGCAGAAAATTTCGCACCGTGGTGCCAAACCGCACTCATGCAAATAATTCGGCATTGGTGCCACTTGGCACTGTGCCAATTTTGGCACTTCAACTTCATGAGATCCCTCCTACTTTTTGATTTTCTTTTCTTTTTTTTCCATTTTTACCCTCTTTGTCTAATGCTTTTTGAGGGCATAATGGTATTTTACCCTAAGAAAAACTCTATATAAGCTCCCATGTTTTGGAGAATTGGAATTTTTTGGAACTTTGGAATTTTGGCTTGGTGGAAATACAGAGCATTGTAAGTTCTCCCGCTTTTCTTTTTCTTCTTCATTTTCTTTAATTTTCTTTCCTTTTCTCGGCAACCAAACATACCTTGGTGATGAGAAACCAAGGTATGCTTGGCTAAAGCCCCATTTCTCGAAGAGGAGGTCATCGGTGGAGGCTCGAGGTAAGTTTGTGCCCTCTCATTTATCACACCGCATTTATGAGCATTTAAGCTCCTGATCTCACCCAGTTGAAACCTTCTAGATCAAACCACCAATGTGTATTCGTAAGCCGGGTTACATCGATGCTTAATCTTATCCACCGTCATCCACTTAGTTCTCCTATTAGCGTCGAGGTTGCCTCTTTTTCACACCGCGACTTGAATGTCACCACGCCATATATCTCATGAGGAGTTAATTTGTGGTTTAGGTTTTAGTGTCAAATCAAGGTTGGGTTTAGGAAACGACTATAGGTCATTATCCCCAACTCAAGGAAACAAACCCGAGGGCATGAATACACCTTAAAAATCCAATCCAGTGACCCAAGACTTCAAGGAGTCTTCTTTTCTAAATTTTCCTTTAATTTATATGCGCTTACAACCATCCAACCCACTGTTTTTGAACAAAACCCAAAATTCAAAGAGAAATACCATTTTCAACTCAACTTCACTTCTCATTTCACGAAGAAAACCCATCCCCGTGTTCGACCCTAGACCGCTATACTGCAGTAGCCTCGCTACAGCAGTAGGACACCTAGGATACAAATTTTGTTGATTCCTATAGCCCTTCTATGGCACGAATCAACTAGGCCGAGGCACCGTGCCTAGGCAAGCACCTTGCCGAGGCACCGTGCTATAATGTTTGGACTTAATAAACATATTCATCTTGATACTATAATGTTTGGACTTATTACGAATGGGAATTGATCGATCCCTAATGATTGATTTTCTTGGGGTTTTCCAGTGTCAACTATTAAATTTTTTTTTTTTTACATGATAGCTTATTGCACTTTTTCGTGTAACTTGTCCTAAACACATCCTCGAATCCCGCATATTGGCTATGAAACCCAAGCCAATAGACTCAACCCGCCCCATGATATTTTCAGCCGTCAGTAAAGAACAGACTCAGCAGTGGCTCTGCTATTGCCGCAGATGTCTGGCCAACCGAGAAGCCGAATTCATCGAAACAGATGATTCAAACTTTGAGGGAGTTAGAGAAAATAATCCTGTACAGGATTTTAGCATTGAAATCAATGCAATTAGAGAAGAAAATAAAGTCTTGGAATCTTCAGTTGCCGAAGTCAAAGCAGAAAATTCTAGGGTCAGGGAAAAGATTGATGACATCAATGGTACCTACACCAAGTTATCCAAGGTACTATCAATTTCTCAAATGACTTGTGTAGCTCATTGTAGAAAGATCAAGATGCTCAAAACTGGAGGTTTTTCCCTTTCCTCATACTTTTTCCATTAACTTGCTATCATAGAATACTTCTTTCTGGTGAATAATCTGATATTATTCCATTCCATTTTAATGGTGAATAAAGAGTCCCTTTCCATTCTTATTTTTCTTGGAATGGAATCAATAAGTGTTTGGATTAGTTTAGGAATCTTATATGGAATGGTTGTTTATTTCTATTCTATTGTTTGGTAATACCGTGATACTAGGAATTAAAATGTAAAAGAAACAAATTGACAAAAAATACCCTATCACATGATGATTAGTGCCCAAAAAAGTGGTATTTTGAGCCCTATTTATTATAGGTTTTGAGTGCTTTTTGTGTACCAATAATTCTAATTAACCCAATTTACACATTGTTGTCCCTATTATCCTACTCGACGTATTTCCGGGCAAAATTCTGCGCTTTGCAAGCTAATAGTGTCAAAATTGTTGAGTCGATCCAAGCACGAAGAATTTGAGTCAAACTCAGCATTACAGATCAGATACTAGAAGGAAAGAAGAGTAGAAAATGCAAGAAAAGTGGAGCTATAAGGAAATTGGAGCACCTGGGAAATTTCCTCCTGCTCAATTGATTTCCTGCTACCCGTTTTGTTTTTGCTTTTTGGTCTCTTTTGGTTTTCTTCCTTTTTTGCCCCGATTGTAAGAATATTTGTGAGGTTATTTTTGTAATTTTGTAAAGGGGCTTTGACTACAAAATCCCAAAACCAAGCTTTGTAAAGGGGACACTTAACCAATAAAATTTAGGGCATAAGCTTTCAGCCCGTTTTCTCTCTAGTTTTCCCGTTTTTCCTCTTTTCTCCCATTCTCTCTCCCTTTCTCGGTTACCAAACACTCCTTTGAGGATGACAACTCAAAGGATGCTTGGCTAGACCTCTTCCTCCTTGAAGAGGAGGGCTACTGCTAGATTTGAGGTAAAACCGATGGTCCTTGCTTTTAATCGTAGCATTTATTTTCATTTATGTTCCTATTTCTCACTCTAGGTTAGAACTCCTTGATGTGCCTTCTTTCGACAAGATTTAAAATCTTTGAGGTTCAAAGTGGGATGCTTATTGCCAGATCCACTAAGATTCATTAGCTGCTTTCATTTATCATCGTAAGGTAGATCATGGAGTGCACGTTTTTTACCGCCCGGGAGTATTAATGTTTGATAAATGTTGTTTTTCAAAAGGAAAATCATAGGGTTTAGTTTTACAATTTAAATGAAGATCCGGTTCGGGAAAATGACTATATGTCATCCTCCTAACGCGAGAAAAAAAATACCTCGAGGACATGTTGGTTGCCTTAAAAACCTCAAACTAAATGGCTTGACACTTCAAGGGTTCTATTTTTACATTTTTCTTTACTTATTTTATTTTTAATCTGCACCATCCAACTCCCCTGTTTTTACCCAAACTTGAAAATCCAAATTAAGTTCACCATTTTTTACTACCTCTAAATCATTTGTACCGAAAAACCCATCCTCGTGTGTTCGACCCTCAGAGCCGCTATATCAGCAGCTTTGCTACTACAGCAGGGAACCTAGGTTGGTAAATATTGTTGATTCTAAGTACACCTCACTGCGGGCATGGAATCAAATGGAGCCATTGTCGGATGGTGCCTAAGTGCATTTGATCGAAGCCGTGAACACTTGTGATCCTCTATCACAAGTTTTGTGAATTTCCTTTATCCTTTTTATCGGGGCTGGCTATATTTTTTATTTATTTCAATTATCAGGAAAAAAAAGTCACAGCAGGATCTTTTTTTTTTTTTTTTTCTTGTTTGGTGTTGTCTCTGGGTCGCTCTTTTTCACAAGTAGTGGGAACATGTTCCAAAGGATTAGAAACTGTATAACCCGTCAAACCCACCTCCCACAAACCTGGCCTGAGCTTGAATTGTGATAAAATGGAACACCTAGAAGGAGAGCAGTACAGTCAATACACTGTGGAGAGAAACCCTAGAGCATACATGACAATGAGGGACTATAGGAACCTTCCATGGTAGTGGCAGCAACCTGTAGAGAGAAATCCAAACCCATGTAGGTCTATGAGAGAATATAGAGACCAATGGACGAGTACACCATCCTATAGTGTTACCCCAACTTATGCACCTCCTCCACATCCATAGTATGCCTCTCTTTGTCTCAACTAACCACCACAAAGCCTAATCTCCCCAGTTGAGCAAGCAATTCTAGACCTTACCAAACTGGTGGGTGATGCTGTCGAAGGACAAAATAAATTCAATGCCCAATTGAGTCACAAAATCCATACCGTGGAGAACCCCCTGGAATAAAAATTAGATGGGCTTCAAAGTGAAATGGATAAGAAAATTGACAACTTGCAAGTTCAATTTCAAAGTCACAATGTTTTGATCATCAAGAGAAAGAGATTCAAGAGGAAGAGTGCCGAAGTGACACCATGGTGGAGGAGTCGTGTCTACAGTAGCCACAAGAAGGCCTGGTAGAAAATTTTGAATCCTCAGACATTGGTGCTGCTGTCTGCCTATGGGAGAAGAAGGAAGCAACCTCCCCATTGTTGACTGAGGATAGCAGTGGACAGGAAACAGTGGAAGGGACCCAAGAGCCTATCATTCAACCAATCCCCATAAATCTGTATCCTAGTGCCACTGCCCAACCCCAAAATAGCCCACTGCCAGTGTACATATTGCCCACACCTGCAGCAAACCCAAAACCTGCAGCACCTGCTCCCAAAACCCATGCCAGTCCATCACTGCTTGTACAAAATATCAAGAAGTTAATGACCACTAGTAGAGTCTTTGCCACTACATCAAAGACACAAGCAACTGCCCACATTGCATGGCACAGCGGTTGGTTCGGGTGCTGGTTCGGATTTGGAGCACCCGAACCTCGGCATTTCTGAGCTCCGCCGGTTCCAACAGCCTCCAAAGGCTTAGAGAATTGGTTTGGGGGGAGCACAGTCCTCCCCCACTTTTTGTTTTCATTTTTTCTTGGCTTATTTTATTTTATCGTATTTTATTTTGATTTCGTAATTTTCTTCTTAGATTTTCCTAATTTTGCCAATATTTGTTCTAGCTTGTTTTCACTTTTCTACAATTTTTCTTAATTTTTCTGTATTAATTTTTGCATGAGTGAAATTTTGGAAGTCCGGATCAAGAAATGGCAAGTAAAGAAGAAGTAGGAGGAGCAGTGAAAATTGGAACACGAAATTTTCGCAATTGTAGCGAAAATGGGCAAGTTGAATTTCGCAAGATAGCGAAATTCTCACTATGTAGCTTAAAATCACGTATGGATACCCCTCATGTGAAGACAAAATAGGAACAGCGAGTAAACAAAAAAAAACGCCTTCACACAAAAATATATATATATATATATTATTTTTCATTTATAAAAAAATAAAAATTTGTTTCTAAAAAAATGTTTTTATTTTTATTTTATTATTTTTATTTTATTTTTATTAATTATTTTATTTTAATTTTCAAAAAAAAAAAAATCGCTATTACACATAGCGAAAATTTCGCACACATAGCGAAATTTTCGCTATTTCGCTACCACCTAAAGTTTTGCCTCCTGATTTTGTTTCGCTCATAACTTTTTCATCCGAACTCCGTTTTAAGCGTTTTTGGTACTGTTGGAAAGCTTAGAGAGTGTAGAATATAAATCTAACTAGAAAGAACACTTTTAAAAATTTTATGAAAGTGAAATTTTCAAAATTCCAACTGGTCACTTTTTCTCTTTCTTCTAACTTGTTCATTCGAAGCCCAAACGGAGTGAATAAGGTATCGATGGAAAGCTTGCGAAGTCTCCTATCCAACAACGATCACATCTCATCAAGGAGGTAACACTTCCTTCCCTAACTTTCCAATCCGAGCCCCATTGCGGACAATGAGATATTTGGTTGGGGGGGAGAGTTAGTGAAGAAAGTGGCTTTTGCATTTATATTTTTGTTATTATTTTTAGCAAGCCCATTTTGTGATGTTCAATGGCTTGTTGGTTCTTTTTTTTGTGAAGCTGTTATACTATACAGCTTATTTTGTTTAAAAACTGCACCCATTTTTTTTTTTTTGTGTTTTGCCTAACCTGTGGTTTGAAAAATTGAAACATTGTCCAATTCTATTAATGTTAGATTGGTTCCATACCTAATTGAGTGGATGATTAGCTAAATTCTGGCTGATTTCGACCTTTTTCTTCCACCTTTAGCACAACCACACATCGTGGGCACATCGGGGTTTCTTCTATAACCCGAAAAACCCACAAGAACCCTCCTAAGCCTTGCAATAACTCATCCTAGTGTTGTTGATCACCTTTAATAAGTTAAGGACCCCCCCGTGAAAGCATACAATAGCGCTACACGCGTCTTCGAAAAAAAAAAAGAAAGAAAAGAGAAAGAAAAAGAAGGAAAATTGCAATGCTTTGCCTTGAAACCCGAGCACGGTCTGAAGGGTATATGGCAAAAGCCTTTAAAGCCCGATGCCCTAAACCTTCACCGGCTCGAGTCGCCGACTCTAGTGTTCACAGCACGGGTGGATGGGTGATGCAGCGTTGTAGGTGTGAGTCAAATCATTCGGAGTCCGGGGTGAAACTTGAAGAGTTTGTGGTCAAAAGATCCTTATGACTTGGTGCCCTAAGCCTTAATTGGTTGGGAGTCATCGGTAGATCGCCGTTACATGGACTTTGGTGATTTCGAACCCTTAGCATTGCACCCTACAACGCAACAAGAGTTGTGGAATAAAAGTGGGTCTTGATCTATTTAGGTTGGTTAGCATGCTAGGTTGTGGCAGTAGCTAGGTTGGGGGGAGAGTGCAGTTTGACAGTTTATTGTTGAGAGATGATCAAATAAACACTTAGATTTTGGTGGAAGTTTCAACACCACCAAGAAGGAGGCTCTTTTAATACCAATTTTGTATGCATTCATTCTCTCATGATAGTTATCGACACTATTGATGATTCTTACTCAGGTTAGGCATTACTCATTCACAACCTTTTTTGAAATATAATTTTTGTGAACATTATTTTGTTATCGTTGTATGCTTCTTTCTTTTCTTTCATTGCTATGGGACTAGCAAATGTGTAGGTTGGGGTGTGATTAGTGCCCAAAAGTGCTATTGAAATTCTATTTATTATAGGTTTTGAGGCTTTTTGTGTACCAATTCATTCTAATTAACCCAATTTACACATTAAGAACCTTATTACATTTACCGACGCATTTTGTGGCAAAATTTTGCAGTTTTTGCAAGCTAATAGTGCCAAAATTGTTGAGTCGATCCAAGCACAAAGAATTTGAGTCAAACTCAGCATTACATATCAGATTAATGTATGAAAGAAGAGCGGCAAAATGCAAAGAGTGCGGAGCTACATGAAATTGGAGCACCCGGGAAATTTCCTCCTCGCCCACTACTATTCCTCCCGCTCAGCTGATTTTCCGTCTGCTTTGTTTTTGCTTTTGGTCTCTTTGGTTTTCTTCCCTGCCCCGATTGTAAGAATATTTTAGGAGGTTATTTTTGTAATTTTGTAAAGGCTTTGACTACAAAACCTAAAAACCAAAGCTTTGTAAAGGGACACTTAACCAATAAAATTTAGGCATAAGCTTTCAGTCCGTTCCAAGCCTCCGCTTCCTCTTTCTCCATTTTCTCTCCCTTTCTATTATTCTCAAACACTCCTTTGAGGATGACAACTCAAAGGATGTTTGGCTGTATTCTCTTCTTAAAGAGGAGGGCTACTGCTAGGATTTGAGGTAAAACCGACGGTCCTCTGCTTTTAACCGAGGCATTTATTTTCATTTATGTCTTACTTACTCTAGGTTAGAACTCCTTGATGTGCCTTTCTTTGATCAAAAGATTGGCACTTAGGGTTCAAAGGATGCTTATTGCTAGATCCACTCGAGATTCATTAGTTAAGCTTATTTATCACCGGTGAGGTAGATCATGGAGGCACGTTTCACTGTCTCGGGAGTATTAATGTTTGATAAATGTTGTTTTTCAAAAGGGAAAATCATAGGTTTAGCTTTAAAGCTAATGAAGATCCTGCCTGAAATGACTATATGTCATCCTCCCCAACGCGAGGAAAGACCCGAGGACATGTTTGTTGCCTTAAAACCTCAACCGCTGGCTCGACACTTCAAGAGGTTCTATTTTACATTTTCTTTACTTATTTTATTTTTAATCTCGCACCATCCAACTTCCCGCTTACCCAAACTCCAGAAAATCCAAATTTAAATTCACCATTTTTTACTTCACTTAAATCCTCATTTGTACAAAAGAAAACTCATCCTCTGCACCGACCCTAGAGTCGCTTATATCAGCAAAGTAGCTTTTCTACTTCCGGGCAAAGAGGAACCTAGGTTATAAATATTGTTGATTCTAAGTACACCTACTGTGGCATGAATCACATGATTTTAAGTATAATATCAAGAGAAACATATTATAATTAAATGCAATCTTAATGCAACCCAGAAAAAATTGAAGGTTGTGGTCTCCTCAATTCTGGGAACCAAGGGATCATCGTGGAATTCACCAATTAACTGCAATCTGGTGGCAACCTGTAAAACAGACACGAAGACGACGGAGGTGATCCGTCGCCCCTCCGATGGTAAAGTTAGCCTTTTCTGGGAGATTCAAAGTTTGGACAGAAAATGAATTCTTAGATTATGAATGCGTACCTCTTTGGTGTGATAAGTCTCCCTTTTATAGAGGAAGATAGATCCATCTTTCCCGTAAGGTGGACGATTTCTTTCCCCAATAATAGAGGAAGTTAGCTCTTATGTCAGGAAAAAGGGGGATTGTTTCCTTTGTGAATAACTTCTTTCCATATTAGGATGATATTCATGAATACTTCCCTGTTTCGTCGGAGTCGACGAGGTCAATTCATAGATGAATTTCTGTGTGTAAAATGGACATTCGACTGACAATATTACCTGGGAGAACTGTGGTTTGGGAAAATATGCCTTTGAGATAAATGAGTCGTCCGGGCTATGATTCCCCTAAGCGCCCAAGTGAATGACCATCTCCAAGCTCCTGGGTGGACGATCAGCCGGGCATTCATGGGTCGGCTACTATATAGGCTCATTCCTTGGAGATATTCGCACAAAGGACTCGCTTAACACCTACGGGCAATCAAGCTCCTAGCCTTTTCCCTTCAACACTTTTTGATCTCTATGGTCCGGCAATGGGGTTGGGCCCGTGTCAGTTGGACCTCGAGCCTCAAGTACCCATTAACGCCCTTTTCCTACCCGAGGTGAACTAAACCGTCCCTCAAAAGGGAAAAGAGTAAGATTGACCGTCGTATTATGGGGAATGGCCTGATATTAATGTAACTTAATTCTCATTGTGAATTTTATAATTTCTATGCAACTGTGTTAGATGTTATTGGACCGCCTAGACTGGTAAGGAATGGTTATAAAAGGGGAGAATGGCGAAGTTCATTTTCTCACCTGTTATTCAAGTTTTTCTGGTGGAGAATCGTTAGATTGATGATGAGGATTCTATGGCGAAGGGACTAGAGGATGTGAGATAGCCATCAATTGATTGACCAAGCTAGTCGGGTATGGATTTGTTGGGAACCATATGGTTTGAGCGGAGTCGGAAATATTTGGGGAGGCGTTTGGGTGGTTCTAAAACTTGAATGGCAGCCTCTGAATCAGGGGGTACCCCCTATTGCATCCTGCAGGGTTCGGTCAAGATTTGGACCAGCCTCATCCTCTCCCTTTCTTCTTCCTTAGCTCTCGTGATGGCGCGGAGGATTTCTACTTCCAATTCAGTCCCATCACCACCATCTTCTCTATGACGTCGACAATCTTTTTTGGCTCGGATTCAGCACGGACGCTTTGTTTATTACATATGTCTTGTAAGCGTAACACCTTGCTTGAGAACAAGCATTGCTATGTACTACGAAACACCCTCTTTGGTGATATTAATGAAACCATAATTTCTTGTTATTTTTATGCCTTATCGCAATTGTGTACAAGTATTCTACAATCTTATCTAAATATGACTGTTCAATTTTTACTAATTAAAGGGTCGGCTTTACAGGCCGAGAGTGGATACTGGCTTGGCCCATACTAACCTACTGCGGCTCCCAGTGGTACCGAACCGTGGCGCTGCTGATATGCCGTGGTATATGACTGCTGCCTCCGCATTAAATGCACTACGTGATCCCAAAGAGGCATAATAGGCATTATTAGGCTGCACCCTTTTCCTTGGCGTGTTGTTTTGGATTCGTCTTCTCTCCTTCCGGTGACCAACTTGGTTCCTTCTTGACGTCGCTTCAGGGTTATTGTTGAGGGTGCTAGCACACTTTGCTCCAAAGGTACTTTACATTGTTTCTAGATACTGTTAGCCCTTGGTGGGTGACATTTCCCTGGTTGTTAAAGACTTAAGGGAGAACAGTCTCAACCCGTATACTGTGCTTCGTCCTAATTAGTGTGCCTAATTCTATTCCCAAGCGTAGGAATTATGGTCGTCTAGCATTGTAATACTGTGGAAACTACGTGTCATCTCCTCGTGGAGCGGTCTTACTTTGTTGATCAATAGGAGCTATTCCCCACTAAAAAGTATGATTTAAAAGAGAATTGTAATGTTGTGTTGTTTGGCCGAATCCGCTGATCGGGTTAAATGTTTTAAACTGTAGACAATTGCCGGGATTTTTAGGTTCCACTCACTTTCGATCGTGTAAGTCCCACCTCTTATTTTATAAACTCATCTAGGAACCATTGATAAATGGTCTTCGATGGAGGATTTATCTTTAAATGCTCTTTTTGAAAATAAAGATGATCGAGTAATACTAAACACTTGTTCTCACTAAAACGAACCTCAACTTGCATTCATCAAGCACAACGTGTACCAAGGATATCTTGTTAACATCTGTCAAGAATATGCACAACTAAGGATTTACAAACTTTACACAAGTGGTTAATATTACACAATCCAGTTGAAGATCAAAAGAGGAATTGAGGATCTACCTGATCGTGAGTTTCCCCGTAGATCCATCCCGAAGCAGTAGGGTTTAGAACCCCATAAAATTTATATGAACACCAAAGTCGAGGAACAATTAATCATAAAAACAAAGACTTGAAGAAATCGGAATTAACTTGTAAACTCCGAGAATGAAGAATATGGGAATGCTAGGATTTAAAAAGCGTAATACGAATATTTATGCTGAAAGATTACAAACTATTGAATCCAAAACTTCTAAAATGAAATGAAATCGAAATCTGGATCTACAAGGTACCACTCAAAAAATGGAGAAAAACTCTTATTCTATCAAAACCTAAACCCTAGAAGTGAAAAGCTTAAAAAAACTAAAGAGAGAGAGAGAGAGAGAGAGAGAGACCCTATTACTTGTGTCCTCCTCCTTTTATAGCCCCCTCCAATGTGATTTTCCCATTTCGCCAAGGACGAGAGTACACTTCGCACGGATTGAATTCTTGACAATTCCCGCAAGTTCCATGCGCTTGTACTCGTGAACTTTAAGTTCTACTCCAGAGAACTTCACCATCGTTGATTTTCCAAATAGTTGTACCGGTAGAAGATGTCCACCGGTGCTTTCCTTGCTTACTGAGTTCCCGAGATTTCGCTCAATTACCACCCACATCCACATTGCTTCATATCGCTTCCCGATTGCATCCTTGTGCACTTACGTTTTAACCCGAAAGACCCGCATTAATAACCGAAAAAATTACTTAAGAAATTAGAAGTATCTGTTCTTATGCCAAATGTGGGTAAATTGTGATTTAAATGTGCTAGATTCTATTATAACTATCACTCAAATGTGTATTCATCACACCCCCCAACCTGCATCTTGCTAGTCCCTAGCAAGATTTAGATCGAAACTACCCATTAGGTATGAATTTCAACAAGGCTATGACAACCAAGCTTAAAAATCCCAAAATAGCAAGTAATGGAATAGGACATTTTCCCACTTTAGTATGCACCAAGATGACTCAATTGTAATTCAACCACATTCTACACAATGAACATTATAACCGGCTAACACAAAATTGGTTATTCGGGATAAGAATTATGGATTTAAGAAATGTATAGGTCATGCTTACAAAGTGAATCAGAATGATCGGGAATAAGGTAAGCAATCATATAACATAGAACATGTAACCATCATATAATGTCAAAAGGGAACAAAGAAACATAAGTCGAATCAAAGAGGTCTTAAGAGTTTGTACGACCGTGGCTAAATGAAACAGGGCAAAAGATCGTACCGGTGTTGGCATAACATGGCTAAGGTCTACTACCCGATTGCCAACACCGCCCTAGTCTAGCCCCACACAACTCATGCAAAGATCGTCTCTCATCCTCATCGTAAGAGAAATGCGCCCTTGTCCACACACTGCCTAATTTCTTTCGATTCTCCCCTTCAAATCGAGAGATGTGGGAAGGCCCGCCATCACTGCTCTCCCTGAAAGATGTGGCTCTCAAGTCTGGAGAGACGTCGATCCAGCTGCTTCTGCTTCCCGAGAATGCACTTAAACCACCCCGATACGCCCATCCTTCAAAGCGGCGGCGTGCCCGATGGTAGCCGGGTCAGGATGAAGTGGTCCCTGGATGAGGTACCTAAGGCACCGGTACCGGGTCTAGTGGATGTCGCCGCTCTTTGGCCTCGCCTATTCGCAGATCCGCCTGCATTTAGGTATCACCTCTTTTCTTTAACCGCACTCTCATCCCCGCTCTTCTACAATACTAGTCGCTGCGAGGGAAACCACATGCGCTTGCACGTCAATATTGTAAGAACTCCTCATCGCACCATATGACTAAAGGCATAGTCAATCAGCTTCACTATAACCTCGCATAACAATCACCCCTGTTTCTTGATTGAGAGACTTTTCACAACCCTTCGGCCAAATGCGATTGTGAATGATCTTGTTCATCAGGGCGTATTCCGGCTTTAACTTTCCAGGAACGAATTCTTGTTTTATAAATCCACTCATGGGTACAGGACGGGTGCACATAGCCTCAGTGAATAACTGGGCATCGAAATCAGTAATAGCCCTGAGTGGATATGGCTTCATCCAAGGCCAGTGGCGAATGTAGCGTATGCATGTGCTATCGAAATGAGTGACACGAGCCGCTTCCCATCACCGAATTTTTCCACGGAGTCAACCCACGATTTTCCTTCAAGTTGGTGTAGAACTCTAAATCATCAAGGTGGGCATCCGCGATCCCCAGAGTGCACGAAGTGCATATTTTGTTCCTCGATAATTAATTCGACGGGATGAGAACTGAGGCATCGTTTCAAATTAATGCCCCTCTCGCACGAAACCCCTATTTGGGGCTATCAAGGCTCGGGGTCCATTTCTCGTGCTTCATCTTAGTCTTCAAGAAACATAGCTTCTATTTCTTCATCAACATCACAGAGCACCTCACTTTCTAAAGAGGATGCGACTTGTTTTCCTTTTTCTTTTTCACTCGGTTGAGAAGCATCGCTTTCTTTTTCATCGCTAGGTCCATAGAGGAACCTGGATGCCTTCCCTTTCCTGCTCTTAGTACGTGCCATGGAAATGGCAATGATAGCTATAACGGGCCCAGAAATAAATCATCATGTCCCAAAACCCGCCGAACAAAGACTGGTCGGCGCTATGCACACATCAGATAACGCTTCCTTGCCCATATGGATAGCATAACTCTCCCCAACCAATAATCAATGTAACAATATCAACCAAATCCAACCAAAAAGATCCACGGCCGAGAGAAGATCAATAATGCTAGTGGAGAGTTGTAGGGCTTAACGTCGAACACCGATCGTTGTGTAACCAACTGAACTCGAAAACCGGAAACCCCGCAGCAACCGAGCTGGGAATGCTTGTAAGAGGAATTTGACACGCTAAAATTAACTGCAATGACAAACCATATGGCAAATGAAGAGGCATCCGTTTGGGTTAAAAACCCTCTCCGCCCAACACTCCTTCCTGCTGTACCGGTAGAACTTTAGTTGTACCCTGTGAGAACTTCTTAAGTTGTACCCCAGAGAACTCGCTTTCAAACCGATTTTTCTATTTTTTTTTTAATATAAGCAGAGCATTTTCACTTCGGGACAAAGGGTGCCACTATACATCTTGACCTCGTCTGAACTGCTTCTTTTCATCCTGTGTTCGTATGTTCACTTTTTTCCTGTTCAAATTCCACAACCGACCGCACTCGTAGACTTAGTACCGTAGTCTATCTCGATATCTTCAAACTCTTCTACGAGAACCATCATTGCTCCATAAACTGATTCCTAAGGTTCGAATAAACTTGACAACTTAAAGCTCAAATGGGTGCAAGGGATGAGACACTACAACCACTGGTATGCAAGAAATAATGGCTCTCTCTAATCATTTTCCACTTTATGCAAGGTGTTCAGAAAGGCTATGATGTATGAAATTAACATGACTACCTAAATTGACACAATCGAAACAATAACAAAGTAAGATCGGAGAAATTTTTATGTGTCCGTGGCACGATAGGTAGTAAGGTAGGTAGGATGCAAGGGGAACACCATTAAGAACACAAGGCTTGTTGTGTGTGCTTGTTAAGATGTGTACATGCGATAAGATGATGAGAGTATATGAGACTGCCAGATGTACAATGCGTGTAAAACATAATATCAAAAGAAGCAAATTTAAAAAATTTGACCCATCGAACATATAACGAAAGGCTGAAGCTGCCGCTCAACTGGGCAGCACCTAACTCAATAATGTAAAACAAGCATTGTCCCCATTTATTGAACTGGTGTACCTCACACGCACTGAGAATCACAGAACAAGAGCTCCTATGATTTTTTATTTTCTATGTTATTAAAAAGCAAATGAAATAAAGCAAATGAAGTAAAAACAATAAAAATAGAAAGCATGAACAAAAATAAAAGCAAAACTATGTACAACAAATTGAGAATGATGTTACTTGGAAGGAGAGTTTTGGTAGAGCGGAGTGCAGTCCTGATTCTGCTCATGAGGAAGAAATGCTCAAGGAAGGGTTTGGCGTTGGCCATTCACCTTGAAGGAGTTCCCATTGTCCGGTTCCAATTTCCGCATTTCCGGAGTATGGATAGACCTTAACGATGAAAGGGCGGTCAATGAGCCCGAACTCGGAAATAGATACAAGCGGGGCGTATAGCGTACTTTACGATTAGGTTCAAAAGTTTTCTGCGATAAATTTGTCATGGAATAACCCGAGCCGCTCCTTGTAAATTACGGAGCTTTCATACGATTCTCGGGTTCTTCAAGTTCATTTAATTTGCCACTTGGCGCTTACACAGCAGGTTAGATCGAGGAATTAAGACCGAATAGCCGGTGGCGTTGTTACATCTCTCTTAGGAAAATGTGACCTTGCATAAACTAACCTATAGGGAGACATACCAGAACAGTTTAAAGGCGATGGGTATGCCCGAAGAGCATCGGAAGAGCGGGTGACCCGATCTTTTGATTCGGGCAACCGTCTTTTCTAAAATGTGTTTTATCTCCTATTAGCTAGCTGGCCTGACCATTGATTACGTGGGTGAAGTGGCCGTGGATACTTTATGGGTGACTCGATATTTCTTTAGCAGTTTTCAAGATCGATTGCCAAAGTGGAGTGCCATCACTAATAATTGCAGGCGTTCAAAACGAGGAAAACATAATTTCCTTTATAAATTTCAAAACAACGCCTTATGGTCATTGGTTCTCGTTGGAGATTGCCTCGATATAAACAAGTAGTCAACGGATAATAAAATGTAGAGATAGCCGAGGGGAAAAGATACATGAAGTCGATACCCCAGCGATTAATTTCAATGATTAAAATTGGGGTAAGAGGCATCATGTTGGTTGTGACCCCTCTAATTGCGGCATTGAGCACAAGTTTTGCAAAAATCAAAACAATGCCCAATAAATTAAACTCAGCAGAAACCCGACTTGGGGGAATCTTGTCGGTAGTTTTTGAGTGAATGTCCTCCACGGGCTTAGTGGCAAAGTTAAAATCCTCACACACTCATCATTGGGTACACATCTCCTCATTATTTGATGCGGGCCCGGTATTTAAATAGATATGGATCATCAAAATAGTATTTCTTAATATACGCTCGAAATTTCTTTTTACATTGAGAAGTCCGTTGGTACAGAATGCGGCGATTGCAGGTAATTCACTATGTCGGCGCCATGGGTAATGAACAAGAGCAAAGAGTTGTTCATCGGAAAGCTATCACCTATGGGTATGCTATGGGAGTTGGATCTGGATGTCGAGATAAGTGGTCGACAACCACATTCTCGGCCCCTTTTATCTTTAATGGTCAAGTTGAATTCTTGGCGAGTAAAATCCACCCTAGTTAACCTTGGTTTCGTATCTTGCTTAGAAACCAAGTAGCAGTATAGTGCAGTAAAAAAGAATGATTGCAGAGCCAACAATATATGACCTAAATTTTTTCTAGAGCAGATAACATTTAGAAACTGCTTTTTACGTAGTTGTGTAGTTGGCACAGGCTGAGTCCCCGAATAATCTTACTAACATAGTAAATGACAAAAGCCTTTTGTCCTCCCTGCGTCTAACCTGGCCCTATGGCATAATCACTAGCATCGCACATGATCTCAAATGGGAGATTCCCAATTGGAGCCATGATTGAGTAGTGACACTAGCATGTTTTTGAGCTTAGCAAAGCGATGTCCGCAAGCTTGCTGACCATGTGAGGACATCCTTAACCCGAAGCAAAGTACACAGGGCGGGCTATAGCACTAAAATCTTTTATAAACCGATAAAAACCAGCATGGCCCAAGAATGACCTTATGTCTCTAACACACACTTAGGAGTAGGGAGGTTGGAAATTAGGTTCAGCTTTGGCCTTATCAACCCCGATTCCATCTTTGATACAATGTGGCTAAAAAATTCCTTGTGTTACAATGAGTGACATTTCTCCCAATTTAACACAAGATTTTCTCTTGACACCTCTCCAAAGTATACGTAAATTTTCATGACTCGAGGCAGGTCACCAAAAGGCGAGAAATCATCCATGAAAATCTCGATGATTTCTATCGTGTCACTGAAAATTCCCATCGTATCGTTGGAAAGTTCCGGGTGCATTGCCACAGTCAAGGCATCTTCCTAAGTGAAGGTACCAAGGGCAAGTGAATGTAGTTTTTTCTTGATCTTTGAAAAATTCCTCCTCAAATTTGAGTTGTACTTGTGGTACCCATCGAAAGCTTGATAAAATTAAATGCCTGCTGACTCTCTCTGACATCTGATCCTGAAGGAAAATGGTCTTCCCTAGTACCCGCATTAAGTTTCCTATAATCTATACCCTCCATCTACGAGGGTGACACGAGTAGGAATAGGCTCATTATTTTCATTGTAGCTACTATGACTCCTGACTTCTTAGGAACTACTTATGTTGGGTAACCACTTGCTATCTGCAATAGGGTAGATAACCCCCACATCCAAAAGCTTTAAAACTTCCTTTTCACCGCTCTTGTATTGGGTTCAATCGTCTACGTAGTTTGCCTAGAAGGTTTGACATCCTCTTCTAAGTGAATTCTATGTGTCCGGGTCAAAAATTTAATTCGCTAATATCGCAATTGTCGACCTAAAGCGATCTGTGGGTTTCAATATTTCCAAAAGTTGAGTTTCTTGAGTCCGTCCTAATGAGGAAGATATGATTCTTTGGAAAAGTGTCCTGCTCCCTAAGAATGCATATTTAAGATGTGTTGGTAAAGGTTTTAGCTCGGCTTAGGTGGCTTCTCCTCTAGAAGGCAATGTCTCTTATCCTCATTTAGCGAAAGGTTCAAATTTAGGTGCCCTTTGTTAACTAAATACATCTTTATGCTCGATTATAGAGTGTAGAAACTCACGACTCCAAAGTAGTCCTTCCTCATCCCAATTCGGTGACGGTTGGCAAGAGGATCATCATGAAACATTATCCGGTATTTTTGTACCACGGAGTCGATCATATTAATTTCACACATGTCTTCATCCCCGTTCCTTTTGATTACATTGAAAATATTGATTGCAGTCATGTTCCCAAATGAAAGTGTCATTGAGCCTCCCTACAATGTATAATGGCATTAGCAGTTGCCAGAATGGTCGGCCCGAATTCTTGGGAAGCGGGTTCCTTGGTTCACCACGGGTTGAGTGTCGAAGCACCACCAAAATCGGCCAGAATAAAATTTGTCCACTTGGACGAGACATCCTTCCTTTATTCCCCCAAGATTTTACGCTACGGTCGGCTAATTGAAGGGTGATAGTGAGGTGGAACTCTAATTCTCTAACCCTAGGTCCATTATCTTTGAATAAGGCGGCAAATTAACTTTTCGGCTCTAAGTCATAAACCTTACTGACTTTGAATTTCCTACTACTATAGAAATAGTAGGACTTCTTAGGTCTTTGTATTTTGGAAATGATTGTTCGAATTAGGGAAGTAGGTGTTCGATCATGAATGCCCTTCTTGTTGACACTAGTTTCGTTTTACCGTGCATAAATCCTTCCAAATTTGGCATATGATGGGATTTGTTTAAGGGCGTCTAACGAGGAATGTTCGGTTTGACTTGTTTGAGCGGCTCATAAATCTCGA